>JAZHEH010000328.1:0-28777 GCA_036589455.1 Ateles fusciceps
TTTTGTTAATACTTTCTTTTCCCCTAGCTTACTCTATCATAAGAATGCAGCATATAATACTTATAATGTATGAAATGTGTGTTAATTGACTGTTTATGTAATCAGTAGGCCTTCCAGTCAACAGTAAGCTATTAGTTAATATAAGTAGTGGGAAAGTCAAAAGTTACACACGGATTCTTAACTGTGTGAGAGGTTGCTGCCCGAACCCCTCCATTATTCAAGGGTCAACTGTATAACCTCAACGGTTTTTTGAAAGAGGCATCTGAAAATACTAATTTTTTTTCATCATTATGTAACAACAGAGGAAAAATGTCTTAACAAATATTGAAGATGTTTAACATTTTCAAACAAAAAGATCATGTGCTGTGTAATCGGAACTCTGAAAGTTCGCTTGAGCTGTCTTTTTCAGAGTTAACACCTACTTGAATCTCCCTCAGAAGAACACACCCATCATGCTACCCACATCCGTCCTGCTGCTGGCTTCCCTCACGTTTAAGTTCAGCTCACCATCCTCAGGGAGGCCAACATCCCTACAAATGGCATTTGACAAGCCAAGAATGGGACTGGCACGTGTGTTGCCCCAGGAATCTGAGTTCTATCAAATTCACTTTAAACCTTCAGACATTTCCTTCTACTTCACACAGCACTTTCACTCTAGGCAAAGCAGGTAAAAATTCACTTCCACAGCTGGTTTAACCACAGAGCAAAAGGAGTATATTCTTCATGAAGGAAACTGCTGTAAGTGTTTGGAAAACTTGCGGCAGGTACCTAGAAAAACTCTCACCTCAGAGAAGGGTGGTTTTTCAGTCTGTTCCAATCCCTTTTTGCACACTGAGTGAGCTCCTTAGCATCTTCCCAGTTCCCGTTGGCCATTGCAGAAGAAATGTCACTCAGCATGTGCACGGCTGCTGCATATCTGGAGGAAAATGGCATCTAAGTTCCAGATATGAACGAGCATTCCCATAGAACCACCACATCCTAGCCACTAGATCTAATTCTGAAGGGTAAAAGTGTGTTTTTTAAAATATGAGGGCACTTAAATTTTATTCTAGTAATAAGCTAACTTAAGTACATCACTGGAGTGGCCCAGAAGAACTGATACAGAACGCCCAACTAGAAAGATAAAAACATTTATGCTGTATTGTTACATAACATGTTCCATTATATAAATATGATATTGATCAGCTCATCATTCCTGATTTTGACACTCATCCATTCATCCATCCATTCACTCATTCAACAATATGACAGCAAACATGTAAGCCATGGCAGAATTATGGTGAGATGTAGATCTGATAATCTAATCATTTATAAGCAGAGGTAGCCAGAGGGATTCTGCCCACACGAAGAGAATTACTTGGAATATTTCAAAATAACTAAAGGATGCTCTTCGGGAGATGACAACGCTGAAATGTTACAACATAACTTAGCTTAAGAAAGACAATTTTTCATCGCTCCTTTAGCTACCCAAAAACAAAGACATTTGACCAACAAATTCTGTTAACACTCTGAGTCCATGTTCATTGTATTTTGGTCTCACATCTAAAAGAAAAGCATGCAATATCAGTATGTACAAACACTATAAAGTAAGAGTAAAGAAATTGCCTCCAAATGTAAAAATTTGCCCACAAATTCCTAGATCTAATTGTTTTATAATATGCTGTTCATTCAGTTCTGTGGCTTCAAACACTGCCCATATGCCAGTGAATCTCAAAAACGTTGACTTTTTCCAGGCTGGACCCATTCCCTGAGCTCCTGACAGCAAGTCCAATGCCACACATGACAGCTTCAACCAAACAAACTGACGGTTCCAGCACCAACACCTCTCCCAATCCCCCCTCTCACTGGATGGCACCACCACCCAAGGCAAAACACCAGAGCCATCCTTGGTCCATTCCTCTCCTCGCCCTCATCACAATCAAGTCTTGGCTCTTCTGCTTCCAAACTGTCTCACACGCATTCTGTTGTCTCCACTGCCACCAACCCAGTCCTGGCCACCCCCCACATCTTAGCCAGGGGACTCCCAAGTTCCTCCAACTCAACAAGCTCCTTCCTGCCTCAGGGCCTGTGCACATGCTACCTGACGGCCAGGACGCAGGCATCCAGACCCTGACACAGCTACCTCGTTCTCATCCTCAAGTCCCACTTCAAATGTCACCTCTCCAGGGCCACTCTCCCTGACACTCTGTCTATAAAGAACTTCTTCAGCCTGCCCCTCAATTATCACAGCACCTCTCACACACTTGAAATATTGTTGATTTTCTATCTCCCTGGGGAAACATAGCTCTATGATGGCTGAGGCCCTCTCTTGTTCCCTGCTGCAACAGAGGCACGTGATAGGTACTCGACACTCATTTTTATTGAATGAATGGGAACATTTTAAAAAGGATAAATTATCTCAAGTACAGAGGTAGACAACAAAAGTGTCCATGCCAGGTAACACATTACCAGATATTGTATACTATTACTCTTCCAGAAGTCAATTAAATCCAGCTTCATTTACGTATTAAGGCCCTCTGCTTAACTAAGGAAGTTTTCATTATTTTTATTACTTACAGCATACTTATTTTCTAGAAAGAATATGAGATGCCTTTTAAACTTGTGAACTGTGGTTTTGCTGTAGAACCTGGGTATAACAGTAGCAATGACAATTAAAATGATAATGAACATGTAGTAGGCATTCCCCATAGGCTAGGCTCTAAGCCCTTCCCATACACCAGCGCATGTCTGTAAGAATATACTATTATTCTCCCCCATTTGACAGATGAGGAAACTGAGGCACAGGGTGGGATCATAGTTCATTGGTATAGAAACTGGAACTTGGCTTCAGAGTACACATTCTCACAAGCTGGAAAGGCATAAAGCCAGTAAAAACAAAAAAGGTAAAAAAGATATGAAACAACTGAAAACAGAGTATGAAGAAATAGTCTTATTAGAAGATTTCACTAAAAAAGTTACTCCAATTGAACATAAATAAGATACTAAGCTTCCTGACAGCTAAGGTAAAATGGCTAAAACCAGATTATACTGACACTGCTGTGATTCAAAAATGTCAAGAACTTCTTAAAGCACATGGCTTTCCTAGAAACACTTAAAGGACTTTCCTAAAATCAAGTATCAGAATCGATTTTGGTTAAATTTGAGTCAGAAATCCAAATCAAGAATCAAAAGTCACATTTGAAGAAATCCAAATTAATTTTTCTTATAAAAGGTATTTTTTTAAAGAAATCCAATTTTTTTTCTGTAAGATCTACACTATTCTTTCTTATCAAAACCTACTTTTTAATACTGTAATCTCATTATTTGTTTTGCACCTATTATTTTTAATTGACATGTAACTGCACATATTTATGAGGCAGTGTCATATTTCAATGCATGTATACAACATATAATGATCAAATTAGGGTAATTAGCATATCTGGCACCTCAAACTTTTTTGAAAGTGTTTTAGAGATGGGGTCTCACTATGTTGCCCAGGCTAGTCCTGAATTTCTGGGCTCAAGTGACCCTCCTGCCCCAGCCTCCCTAGCAGCTAGAAATACAGGCATGTGCTGCTGCCACAGCAGGCATCGCCTCAAACATTTATCATTTCTTTGTGTTGGGAATATTCCAAATCCATTCTTCTAGCTATTTAAAAAAACATAATAAATTGTTAATTACAGTCATCCTACACTGCTACAGAACAACAGAACTTATTCCTTCTATCTAGCTGCGCTTTTGTACCTGTTAACCAACCTTTCCCTGTCCCCCGCCCCTCTATCCTTCCCAGCCTCTGGTAACCACTATTCTACTCTCTACTTCTGTGAGATCCACCTTTTTAGCTCCCACATATAAGTGAGAACATGCAGTATTTGTCTTTTGTGCGTGGCTTATTTCACGTAACACAATGTCCTCCGAGTTCAACCATGTTGCCACCATGAGAGAATGTCACTCTTTTTGATGGCTGAACAGTACTCCATTGTGTACATGCACCACGTTTTCTTTATCCATTCATCCACTGATGGCCACTCAGGTTGATTCCATATCTTGTCTATCGTAAATAGACTGCAGTAAACATGGGAGTACAGATACCTGTCTTCAATATACCGATTTCTTTTCCTTTGGACACATACCCAGCAGTGGGATTGCTGGATCACATGGTAGTTCTACTTTTAGTTCAAAAACTACTTTTACTGGACAAACCAAATTTTCACTAAATCCACGTGCCAATATAAATTAGTGAAAACTTCTTTTTTTTTTTTTCCTCTGTTTTTCAACGGGTATGAGAACATAGTGAAAACTTCTAATTTATCGTCTGTATATCTGATTATCATATGTATGATATACAGTATACAAGTTATTAATAGCTTTACCTGAAGTGTTATTACTAGGAAAGCATTCATCTTCAGTCTTGTTCATGCCAACAACATGTTCATAAGACAAGTTTGTTAAAATGTCTGTGTCAAAAAAATACAGACCAAGGGCAGTGGCTCACACTTGCAATCCCAGCACTTTGGGAGGCCAAGGTGGGCAGACTGCTTGAGTCCAGGAGTTTGAGACCACCAGGGCAACATGGTGAAACCCCATCTCTACCAAAAAACAACAACAACAACAAAAATTAGCTAAGTGTGGTGGCATGTGCCTGTGGTCCCAGCTACTTGGGAGGCTGAGGTGGGAGGATCACTTGGGCCCAGGAGGTAGAGGCTACAGTGAGCCATGATCATACCACTGCACTCCAGTCTGGGCAAAATCCTGTCTTAAATTAAAAATAAAAATAAAAATAATAAACAACTCCCTACTAAAGGTACTTGGAAACATAAACCAGAGAAACTTTTTGTAATTCTAACTTAAATTTCCTTGGTTTTGGCAACCATAATCTCGGCACATTTCTACATTTACCCTATAGTCACAGAAATGTATACAAGTGGGGCAAAGAAAGATTAAGAACTGTTTTGGCTATGGACTTAACGTTTCTATTTTGGCTGGAAAAAAATAAAAGCTTTTACTAAATTGTGAAATACACACATAGATATTATAGTGAGCTAACATCATCTCACCTAATAAGATCATCTCTGTCTTGGAAGATCTGGGTTTTCCGATTGATGGTGTAACTAGGAAACTCCATTCGGCCGAGGTTGACCAACAGGACCGTTGAAAGCTGTCCCTGACCTCCACAAGCGGCATCTTCATCTTCCATTGAGTCGGTCAATGAAAACAGCAGCAAGATCCGGGAAAACACAGCCCTGGGGCCTTTACAGATTCGTACTGACTGTCCTGCCAAGGCTTTAGCTCTGAAAAACGTACAATGTAGAATACCTTTCAGCTTTTTAAGCATTTGGATGTCAGATTTTACAAATTATTTTCATCTAAAATAAAGAAAAATGACATTCACTATTTTAAACACTGGAGCATTACTGAACTGCTCTGGGGCACAGAGCTCACCCAGGGATACATGGGAGTAAATGAATTTACATCTCCAAATGGTTCCACACATGGTTTGGCTCCATAAAAGTGCTCCTTCCTCGGCCATAGAGTAGGATGGGGTTTACCCTCATCATGAGCACTTCAAATACGAGGAAAACTTTCATAAAAGTATTGCCTGGTCAACATTAAGAAATTCTCAATTTTTGACTCAAGTGATGATTTAGATTAAATAATGGTATTTATTTAAAATGTCATTATCATAGGCTCTGGGTAAAACATCAGATTTTGTATACCAAGGCGTAGTACAAACGTATACACTACCTTGAGGATTCTGTTTTCCTACAAGTCCAAAGTCAATGACAAAATATGTTCATCTTATTTATTTTATCTGTTCTATGCTAAGTGCATATACCAAGAGAGGGCTGCTAATTTTTTTTTTTTGAGACGGAGTCAGGCTGTAGTGCAGTGGCACAATCTCAGCTCACTGCAACCTCCACCTCCTGGGTTCAGGTGATTCTCCTGTCTCAGCCTCCTGAGTAACTGGGATTACAGATGCACACCACCACGCCTGGCTAATTTTGTATTTTTAGTAGAGATGGCGTTTCACCATATTGGCCAGGCTGGTCTCTAATTCCTGACCTCATGATCTGCCTGCCTCAGCCTCTCGATGTGCTGGGATTACAGGCATGAGCCACCATGCCCGGTCAGAGGGCTGCTAATTTTAATGTTTACTTGCCCATAAAATGTTACATACAAGGTTAACATCAAATACTTAAGAAATAAAATTAGACAAAGGACTTAGAAGACATTTAACATATCACATGGATAAGGATTCCATACTTCTCAAGTCAGTTAATCACAAATAAGTAATTAAAGCATTTTTTAAAAATCTACAATATAAACTTTTTTGAAGTGTTGGTATTGATGTTTTTCTTAATGTCTGCCTTACTATACCTATGTTTTATTAAAGATTAGTATTTATAGTACCTCCCCCAACAAGGATGGGCTCATAACAATTGAATTATACAAAATAAATATATAAAATAAATAACTTCATTTTAAAGTGTTTTCAAAAGCATCCTCTCATTTCATCCTCAATGACTCCAGAGTAGTGAATTCCCAGACTAAAGTTGATATAGTTTGATTATATAAATAACATGGGCAAAAGAAATCAATTCTAAAAGTTTGTGTAATTTTCAAATTAGTTCAAGGGCTTCTCAAGGACAAAAGAAACCACCAACAGTTTTGGTAAACTGCTGTGTTTAAACTCAGGAAAAATTGCACATTAAGACTGCCTGATTATACTTTGTTTAGTAAACAAGAACTTTACTAAAATAAAAATGTGACTGAATAGTTTAGTCTAAAATCCTGTAAGAATCACTTAAAATTGTATTTTTCTTGGAAAATAAAATACTGGAATTTACCAAAGGCCTATTGCCTTTCGATTTTTCTTGGTCCTGGAAATCAGTACAATGTTATAACAAAAATTTTGAATAATAACCCAAGAAAGAATCCAGGCTATCACAATTAAGGCTTTTTCAGCCTTCTCAATCTAACTGCAACTGAAATATACAATTATAGTTCAATCACGCATACACTCTTATAAGTTATTATGTGCTATCAACATATTAAATTTTTTTACTATAATGATAGCCAACAAAACCTTTTTAAAATCACTGCACCAATTCCAGGCGTATTCTTGCCCCAAGTGCAGACTGAACACTGTTTGGCCAATCTGAGAAAGCTGTCCACCAGCTGCTGTTTCTGTCCATTGGGATTCACCAAGTGGAAGGTCTTGGCCAGGGACTTTAGTTCAGGAGCAGAAAGGAGTTCAAGCAATTCAGAGAGTTCTTGCAACTCAGATTCTGAAATGGTTAAAAAAAGGTTTTTAAAATTTTACCATTTTCTAGCTTTATTTACCTTAGTTAGATGAAGATAAAATGAAATTCTACTTAGAAAATTTTAATTAGTTGGCCAAGCCAAGCATTAAATGTGGAATTATTAACATGGTATTATTTTAATGTATTCATAACACTACTATCATATCTCTTAAAAGTTACCAAGAATGGGCATGGTAGCTCACTCCTGTAATCCCAGCACTTTGGGAAGCCGAGGCAGGTGGATCATAAGGTCAGGAGATCAAGACCAGCCTGACCAACATGGTGAAACCCGGTCTCTACTAAAAATACAAAAATTACCCGTGTGTGGTAGTGGGCGCCTGTAATCCCAGCTACTCAGGAGGCTGAGGCAGGAGAATCGCTTGAAGCTGGGAGGTGGAGGTTGCGGTGAGCCGAGATTGCGCCACTGCACTCCAGCCTGGGCAACAGAGGGAGACACTATCTCAAAAAAAATAATAATCAAATAATAGAATTTCTCACTAAAATGTAAAGAAAATAAAGACACACATGGATAGCCATTATGGTTTGGGCATCCCAACACTTGTTTGGAATATATACTCCCTGCCTTTCTCATCATAAAACCCCTACAAAACAGGACCTCTCAAACCAGGTCAGAATGAACTGATCATCAGCCCTCTTATCCCACAAGCCTCTCCTGCTCATTCAGCATTCATGAGCCTGTTCTGCTACTGTGGGCCCCAACACCAACCTTCACGTAGGAATTCAGCTCAGTCAGACCTCGCAGGTCTTTACTGTCAAGGCTTCACAGTTTAGGGCAGCACCTTCTTCCTCCATTCAACCAATATTTATTGGGTGTACACTGTGTGCCTGTTAACGTTCTAAGGCCCCAGGTATGATGCTACAGTGAAAAAAATCCCATCCACAGGAGCTAACCTCCCAGCATAATAGTTAAATGAATAGGCATATATATCAGGAGGTAACAACCTCTCGAAAGAAAATCACAACTTGGGGAGGCAAACTGTAGCTGGCAGGAGGCTTGCTGTATTTCACACAGTGCAGTCAGGCAAACCTTGGACAACACAACACCACACGGAAGTGAAGGAAATGAGGAATATGCTGCGTGGCCATGTGGTGGAAACTGACCTGGGTGGAGGGGAAAGTCACTCCAAGGCTTTGAGACAGGAGTGCACTCATCCTGGTGAAGAATGCTGAGGGATGGGTGGCCGTGGCAGAGAGTGACAGGGACGGCCAGGGCCAGGTCTCATGGGGCTGGAGCATGGGTAGGACTTGCACTTGACTGAGTGCTACAGTGAACACTAGGATCCTGGTTTTGTTGCTCATTTGAAGGTAAGTCAAGATTCACCTGCAGCAGTCACCTGGCATGCCTGTCACACATATGAATTTATGGAATCTGCACCAGATTTTCCCAGTCAGGTGAGGACTGAGCTAAGCTCCCAGGTGACTGTGCTGGCACTGATGTGTGGGAAGCGCTGCTCTGCAGCATGTCCCCTGTCCCACCACTAACCATCCACATCTAAGCTCCTTCACTGAGCTTTATGCCTCTCCCAAAACTTTCCCCAGCCCACCCCATCCAGCCCCACCCTAAGAATCACCCTCCAATACTTCCTGCTCACTTCGCTTCATCCCCACTTACTGCTCCCCCACAACAAACTGCCCCAAAGAAACCATCTGGCTGATTTGCCTATTTTGGTCTAAAATGTCAGCAACTTGAACCCAAGGCTCACATTTCCCTTTCCTAATACAGTACAATTTTGTACCCAATACATGGGTAGGTACTTAACGAATGCTACTGATAAGATAATGAACGGTATCACTGCAGGAGACAGATTCTCCTTAGTGTTCACACAGGCTTAAAGCAATTCAACAATGCTTCAGGCAATCAACATCATCAAAGAGCTGTATGTGTGTGCATGTGCAGCGGATGAAGTTTTTAGAGGCTACACTGGTTTCAGACAACCAGCTTTACTCTGTCATAAAGATGAGGACCCTGAGCAAGATGAGTCAAGTTCTTGCTGGAAGGAGAGCAGCAAGAAGGGGTGTTATTTCTTCTGTGGCATACACCCATGTCTATCCCCAGGTGACTTTCATTCTAAATCTGCCACAGTCAAGAAAACAGCAGCAGACAATCTTTCATTATTCTTAACTCAAGCTAAGAATGGCTGTAGCATCACAGGGACAATCTGTTGTTCTAAGATTAAAAATTCAATTAAAAAACAGTAAGTTACCAGGTGCCACCCAGGAGACGGCACCATACTAATACTGCCACCATTCTGCAGAAGCTCTGCTCTTCAAATCATATTTTCATTTCACATTTTCTTCTACTAGTCATACCTGTCTGTAGAAAGCCTGCATGCTTCAATTCTTCAATCACAGGTGTTAAGTCTGAGGTAATCTCTTCGTATTCTAATTTAGTCATCTTAATCCAGCTTAATTTAAGTTGAAAGAGCCTTACATATAACTTCTGACCAGTAGCTGCAATAAAGTTAAGAAAAATGGTGAAAAACACTACATTTACCTTTTAAACCAAAAGTGAATAAATGTACTATTTGGAAATACACATATGCTTACCATATGTATAAGGCCATCATTTTATGGTATAAACCATTTTGAAAGTACATTTAAAAATTTGTTAACAACTGGTCATTTTAAAACTTCTAAAATCACTTTCCCCATTTTCTGGCCATCAACATTTCTACTCCCTCAGATAGGCCCTACCCCAGAATTATTTAATTCTCTGCTTTTAGTTTAATATGCATTATTCTAATTTGATTGAAAATAATCTGAAAACAATTTCCCCCCCCCCCAAAAAAATGTCCAGCTTCAGAAGGATAGTCATTTCTAACCCAGTAATCTTGGCCAAGCTTCTTAATTTGTTTGGCCTCAATCTCTCTAGTACCCAGATTATCTTTAAATTTCAGCCAACTCTAAAATGGCATAATTGTATTTTCAATATTTCCAACATTTATTTTCCTTTTTTCTTTAAAAAGGCAAAATTGCCCTGGCATGATGACTCACGCCTTTTTTTTTTTTTTTTTTTGAGACCGAGTTTCGCTAACTACAACTTCTACCTCCCAGGTTCTAGCAATTCTTTTGTCTCAGCCTCCCAAGTAGCTGGAATTATAGGTGCCCACTACCATGCCCAGCTAATTTTTGTATTTTTAGTAGAGACAGGGTTTTACCATGCCCAGGCTGCGGCTCACACTTGTAATCTCAGCGCTTTGAAAGACTGAGGCAGCAGGATCGCTTGGGACCAACAGTTCAACGTTACAGTGAACTATAATTATGCCACTGCACTCCAGTCTGGGTGACAGACAGAAATCCTGTCTCTAAAAGAACTTAAAAATACAAAAATAAAAAGGCAAAAACAATTAGCAGTAATTATTTCTACACACCAACAGATTGAACATGATTCTCCATGGAGTATAAGACATAAGCATATGCAGAACTTGCACTAGGAAAACTGTGCATATTTCTCAATTATATGGAAGCATAGAGCCACCAATCACTGAAATACTCGCATGAATGCAATCAGCACCCAACCAAAGATCTGTGACCAGTTTGGATAGAAGAGCCAATGCGCTATCATGTTCATCTTCCGATGAGAACAGCAAAAGTAGAGATGGAAGTGGATACTACACACAGCTGTGCCCAGAGAAGAAATACTGCTCACATGTTAAAAAGTAACACAAGGAATACCATAATTCCACCATGCAAATTTAAAACAGAAATCCTTCCCTTAAGCATTAATAGTAATGTTCAGCATTTTTCGTTTTTTATCTACTGAAGAGTCAGGCATGGCTGTATTTTACTGAAGGACAGTGTGGCCACCAAGTAAGTTTTTTCCTACCCTCAGGGACTCAGTTCCACAGACCCATCGTGGCCTCCTGTAATAACGCTGCAAGGACACAAGGGTGGCTTTTTACTACAAACCTGCACTGCTGGCTTGGAGCCACCCCTGGCTGCCAAGGACTTGAGGCACAGACTAATATTTTTAAATGTACCGATTTCACCTTGAAAGTTTCCATTTCCTCCACACCCTGTCTTTAAAAGGCACAATCTATGAATCTAAAATGTTGGGAGAAAGAAAATAAGCCTCAGGGTTTTTTTCCTGCATTTTATTTTATTCTACTTTCAACTTTGAGGAGCAAAACAACCTAACAAGAAGCCTGATTACGTGCTCAAAATGCAAAGTATCCTTTTCTAAGTCACACTGTATTTTTTTTTAATCTGGAAAAGGTTGTTTTATAACTGTCAAATATACCTATAAAAGAAAAACAGCTGCTTCCGATGTAACCAAAGTTCAGCAAGAGTAAACATCACCCGGCACAACATTTTGTCTCTTTTCCATGCATCCCTCTCAATAAAACCTTTGAGTACGCTCTGACTCCCATGAACACTCCCACAGAGTACTCACTACACCACAGTGACTCCTTGTGGTCACTAGATTACTGCCCATCACATCATGCCCAAATCAGAGCAGCAAATGGGGAACGAAAACTTGAAAACGTGCTTAAGATACCTGATAACTGATAAAATTTAGTTATAATTCCCTTCTCCTGCTCATCAAAGAGCATCATATCATCTTCATTCTCAAGTACAGTTTTCAGCACCACAAGGAAACTCCGAAGGTAGTAAGGATGACTGGTTGTTTCATCAGGACCATCACAACTTGACCCCTGCTCCAAAGGAATGCTACAAAAGATGCCACTGTTTAAGTCACTGTCACCCTGCCGAGGAGCCTCTTGGATGTTACTCCATGCAGAAACATCATGTGCAGAACTCTGAGATTTTGCCTCTGAATCTGACAGCTGTATTTTAGCTTCTGAAGCAACAGCCATTTTTACTTCTTCACAACTACGTGTTTCACGTTGTCCAACCACTCCTGTGATACACTCTTGCTTTACAAGACTGTCTTGTGAAGTAGACTTTAATGTATTCCCAAGAGTGAAATCTGGTGAAAATAACATGAGCGCATTATCTGAGAAGCCAGGGGTGAAGGCTGATTTCTCACATTCCTGGGTAGCCTTTTGGCTTTCCGCTTCCATTATTTTATTTCCTCTTACCATGCGTTCAGAAATACACTCTTCCTTTAGAGAATCACGTATAAACACATTTTCTTTTTGAGAACTGTTCTCCAAAATTCGATCCTTGTCCTCAATTTCTGAAGAGTTATCAACCAGGCTCTCAATGACCGTGGATTTGGAACTCTGTGGACTAGAACCCGCAAATTCTTCATCCTTATCTATTGATTTTTTAGCCCTTATGTATTTTCTGGACAATTTAGATGCTAGGCTTCCCAAAGAAATGACTTTCACACTACGATTTCTCAGCTCATCTTGATTTTTGCACACTAAGTCATCATTACTTTTAAAGTAGGGACTGGACTTGTTTTATGCCCATTTTTGCTGAATCACTTTGGCCAGCAGTTAAGTTTGTCTTTGATGGTGGTGACTTCTCTGGCGTTACATCTTCTAAGGTAACACTGGTTAAATCTACCGTAGACACATTTGAATTTATTAAGCCAGCTTGCCCTGGATCAACTTGAACGACGTCATTGTTAGCACACATTTCATCAAGGTGCCGGTTTAAGTCATATCTAGGCACCCTTTTACTGCAAACGGGGCAGGCAAGTTTGGCAGGTGATGCATTGTTAAAACACGAAATAATAGAATTAGATGCTTTTTTTTAATTCTTGCTGATTGATAAGCTTCTACGAGGCTTTTTTCTGTCAGAAGGTTTGCCTTCTGACATCATGAATATTATAAAAACTGGGTGTTCTGAGCAATAAAACACAGGATATTTAAGGTGAAAGATCGCAATGGTTTACTTTTATTTTCTTGACTTGAAAGCACCAAACGTGGGATTCTATATGATCTCATGTCATTCGTCTAGACAATTTCTTCTTCCTACAAGATGAAACACATACGAATTAAAACATTTTTATGAATTCAGCAAGGGGAAAAGCGAACTCTAAAACGTGGAAGAGCAAGGTCTCCTGGGATGAAGAGATCACCCTAAGCGTGAGACAGAAGACCAAGCCCCTCCCACCAGCTCTACATGCGATCTTAGTATCCCTTACCACAAAATGACAGAGCCGGACTCGTAGAGGTCATTTCTAGAACGTCTTTACGACCTAAAACTATCCCTTTCTAAAAATGAACAATTTGACCACTTCAGGGCAGACCCTTTACAAGACCACGGCATGACTTTTTCTGAGAGATGGAAACTATCAGCGCGTGGCCCAGGGCGATGCCCTCCCCACTGGCCCGCGCCGGTTGCCACAACCGCGACTTACGCAGCGGAGCCGAGGCCCCGGCCAGCACCACGGGTGCTGCGGGGCGAAGGCCAGGCACCTGGGGCCTCGCGACTAAGCCTGAGCCACCCCTCCCTCCTCCCTCCAGGCCCGGCTGCCCTAGCGTCCACCTTCCTCCGGTGCTCTTGTAGTCCTAGAATCCCGAGCAGCCGCCTCGCACCTCCTACCTGGCTCCGCGCGCGCCGGCGCTTCCAGGCATTCCCAGCCGATCCCCGCGTCTCGCTTCCACAGGCTCGGCAAGTGGAGGCTCGAGTGATCGATCTCCTTTCCTTTCTACATTAAAGGCTCCCATACCAATGGCCAAGGCAGGCTCAGCCCCGGAGCGGGGACCCGGGCACCTCCTTGCTTTCCCACCCGCGGGGGCAGGCGCCAGTGCGCCCCTGCAAGCCCCCGCACGCCTCCTCTGCGGCTGTGCACTCTGATGATACTCCTCTCCCCAGTCGGAGGAAGGGGGAACAATCTAAACGTGTTTGTTGGGAGAGCGTTCAGTGTGAAACCGAGCAAACAACCTCCTCGGGGGAAGACAGGCTACTTCTGTAACCAACAGGCAGATAACATGAACTCTACTTAGATAGACTCCTGAGAATCAGCGAGAGGGAGTTTCAGTTGGAAAACCACTGAGCTGGGTTTTCCTAAAGACAGTGCTGATCACCGGTTATCTGATACCCTTGAAGTAATAACATCAAGAACCAAGAAATAAAATGTAGCGATTAGGAAGTGATTCGTCTTAAGTATTTATTACTTCTGTTTTTAATGTAATTTATTTGTAAAGTTATATGATTTATTTAACTTGTATTAATGGCTGTGTTTAACAGTTGAAAATTTAACAATCAGCCCCAAAGCACTGACACCAACTTGTTCCAGCCCACCACGAATGATCTAGAATGCAAGCTTCTTGAGATCAGGTGGTTGTGTTTGTTGCCTTTATAACATCTGACGCTGCCTGCAGCAGCGGCTAGTGGGTAGCGTTGTGTAATTATTCATAAATACGCATTGAATGAGTGCATAAATAAATGGGCAAACCAAAGAGAATAAGGACCTAAATGGGGAATTCATTAACTAGAATGTATTGAGTGCCTACCTCATTCCAGGTAACATTCTAGATGCTGAAAACATATGGCAGTGAACAATGAGGAATGGGAGGAAATCCTTCATGGGAGGGAGGGGAAGTCGTCATGAAGGATAGATTCTGGTGGAAGAGGACAGAGAAAATAAAATTTAAAAAGTAAACTATGTAGTGAAATTGAAGACAAAAAAAGCCAGAAAAATCTTGGGGGTGAGAGGATTACAATTTTGAAAGAGTGGTAAGGAAAGGCCTCACTGAAAAGATGACATTTGAAGATTGACATTGGCCTGAAGAAGGTAAGGCTGTGGACTGAGAGACCACAGTAGGCCAGGAAACAGCAACAGCACGTGGGCCCTGAGGCAGAAGATTGCCCAGCAGGCTCTAAGAACACCAAGGAGGCAGAAGAAAACAAAGTGAGGGAGGCAGCAGAGAGCCGGATCATGGAGGGCAAGTGTTAGCAAATTTGTTCTGTAAAGGGCCGGGTAGTAAATGTTTGAGGCTTTTGAGACCACGTGGCTGTCAGGCAGGTCACTCACATAAAGAGACCACCAAGCAGGCTTTGTGTGAGTGACATGGCTGTTTATTCACCCAGGTGAGAGCCAGCTGAGTCTAAAAGAGTCAGTGGAGGGCGGTGGGATAGGAGTTGGTTTTATAGATTGGGGCAAATGGTTAAAGGTGGTAATCTATTTTAGGGAGGGGAAGGACATCAAGGGATGCATGATCACAAGGGTAGGGGTCATTTATGACAATCAGGCATGATCATAAGGGTGGGGGTTATGGGTTGCAAGCAGAGGTGTGGGTGTGGTAAATTACATAGTTATGGGGTGGGGGTCTTGAGAAACCCAATGTCCAGGGGGAAATTTTCCCAAGGCTAAGCAGGAACAAAGGTTGCAGTTTGCAGGAGAAGAGCAATTAGTTGAGGCAGGAACAAGTTGTTTCACTTATTTCTGTGGCCACCGGGTTACTTGTGGTTACTTCAGACTTTCTGGCTCCTGGGGACCATTCAGAGGTGATGTGCAGGTCACAGAGGCTATAATGGCCAGGCTTGGACTTTGAGTCCTGACAGTGGCCTCCATCGTAACTAGGCAACACTGCTATTGTAGTGTGAAAGAAGCCATAGATAATATGTAACATATGAGTGTGGTTTTTTTCCAATAAAACTTTATTTACAAAAATAGCTGGCTAACTTGCCATCCAGCTACTGTTAGCCAGCACCTGATGTAGGACCCCGCAGGTCATTGTATGAATTTGAGCATAGACTTTGAGTAAGATGAGAGGAGGGGGAGACAAAGATATTGTAGCATAAGCTCTAAAAGGACCCCTTTTCCTGTTGCATTAAGAATAGAGCTTGGGGCTGGGCACGGTGGTTCATGACTTAATCCCAACACTTTGGGAAGACAAAGGGGGCGGATCACCTCAGGTCAGGAGTTCCAGACCATCCTGGTCAACATGGAGAAACCCCATCTCTACTAAAAATACAAAAATAGCTGGGCACGGTGGCACACCCTGTAATCCCAGGCCTGTAATCCCAGCTACTTGGGAGGCTGAGGCAGGAGAATCACTTGAACCCAGGAGGCAAGAGGTTGCAGTGAGCCGAGATCACACCATTGCACTCCAGCCTGGGCAACAAGAGTAAAACTCCCTCTAAAACAAAACAAAACAAAACAAAAAAGGCTGGGCACAGTGGCTCACGCCTATGATCCCAGCACGTTGGGAGGCCGAGGTGGGCGGATCACCTGAGGTTAGGAGTTTGAAACCAGCCTGGCTAACATGGTGAAACCTCATCTCTATATTAAAAAAAACAGAGCTGAGGCACACAAGGAGGGAAGGAAGAGAGGTGGCAAGGAAAACAGAAGGCTGATGCAGTAATCCAAGGAGAGACGATAGTGGCATGGGTCATGGCATTTGCACTGCAATTGACAAGAAATCATCATATTCTGAATATATTTAGAAGGGTAAGCCAGCAAGATCTGCTCATGGTAAAGGTGGTAAGGTACAAGAGAAGAAGAGTCAAGGGAAACTCTGAAGCCTTTGGCCTAGCAACTGGCAGGATGGAGGGGAAAGAGTAAGAGTTCTGTTTTGGACATGTAAGTCTGAGATACTGGTTAGACATTCTTTTAGATGAAAACTCTTGAATTGATTAGCAAGTCAGGTCAGGCTGGAAATATAAATTTGGGAGTTATTGGCATTTAAATGGTATTAATGTGAGACCAAGGATTGACTGTAGATAGAGAACTAAACAGTCAGAAGACTGAGCATTCCAATAACAAAAGGCGAGGCAGTGAGGAGGAGCCGGCAAAGGAGACTGAGCTGGTGCAGTAGGAGGAAGAAAGAGTTGGCAGCCAGAAAACCAAGCAAGGTATGTCAAGGACTAGGGGACATCAGATGCAGGCAGAGAACTGCCATGGGGTGGGCCCACAGCAGAGAACGTCTTCACAGGCAAGGCCCAGCAGAGCCACTGGGGCAGCGCCGGCCCTAAGACCGTGGACCTATAGAGCCTCCAGTGGGCAATGGCAGCCTGGGAAAGCAGCAGGCACAAGACTCCAACCAGTGAGAACCAGGGCACGGGCTGCACCCAATAAAGCTATGGGGCTGGGGCCACCTGGACCCCTGGGGAACCAACCCTCACCCCAGTGTGACTGGAAGGTGAGGCATAAAGTCAAAGATTATCCTCAAGCTCGAGATTTAATATCACTTGCCCTGCTAGGTTTTGGACTCACTTGGGACTAAGCTATTCCTTTCTTCTTTCCTATTTCTCCCTTTCAAAATGGGACTATCCATCCTATGCCCATTCCACCATCGTATTTTGGAAGCAGGTAACTTGTTTGATTTCACATCTGGAGGGAAATTTGGCTCAGAATGAATCCTACCTTCTCAGTTTCACCCATATGTTTACGTGAGCCTTTGGACTTAGAATTTAAAGTTGATGCCAGAACAAGTTACGATTTTGGGGGCTATTGGGATGGAATGAATGCATTCATGTAAGAACATGAATTTGAGAAGCCAGGATTGGAATGCTATGGTCTGAATGTGTCCTTCAAAATTCAAGTGTTGAAACTTAATGGCCAATGAGATATTAAGAGGTAGGACCTTTAGAGGATTAAGTCTTGAAGGCAAAGCCCTCATGGATGGGATTAGCATCCTTATAAAAGGTTTGACGGAGTGACTTTGGTGGCTTTTTGCCCTTCCACCTTCTGCTAAGCGAGGACATAACAAGGAACCATCTTGAAGCAGAGAGAGTAGCTCTCAGCAGACACGGAATTTGCCAGCAAGTTCACTGTATACCTTCCAGCCTCCAGAATCATAAGAAATGTTTCTGTTGTTTGTAAATGACCCAGTTGCACGTATTTTGTTATAGCAGTGCAAATAGGCAAAAACTGATGCTTAATTTAGCCCCATACAGCCTAGCTCTACCCTGCTGCAGCCAGCTTCTGCAGTAACAGGAATGCAAAGTGCAAACTTCCACAGGCTCTTCTTGACCATTATGACTGACCCCTTGTAGATGAAAAACCAGAAGGATCTTACCTGTTGCTTTGGTGGAATCTTAGTCCGCATTCTCTACCCATCTGGACTAAGGCTTACTGCATTTCCATCAAATCAATGAGCGCCCATCAGGCAAAAGGCAATTTTCCCTGGATGGGGAGGTTGAAACAATGAGCATCAGGTGGTCACAGACACTGCAGACTGCAGTCTACATCCCTGGCTGTATTGAGCTTCTATTGCTTCTAGAGTCACTTCATCATAGCTGTCCTCTGCATCTGATTGTGGATAGCGCTCTACAGCCTATGCTAAGCCTTTGTTCAGGTGACATGAGATCATTTCCCAAAGCGGGAAAGAAGTAAGACCCAGGCATGAAAATGCTATTGTTTTGTGAAATGACAGGGCAGTGGGAGAAGGAAATCAAAAACCCAAAAAGTGGAGACCTCTGCTGTAGACAGCTGCTGGTGAGGGGCTTGGCTGGCTCTGTCCTCTTCTCAGCCTGCAGGCCAGTGCTTGCTCGCTAGCCCATGTGGACACGTTGGCCTGGCTTTCACACAGGCCCCGGCCATGGCAAGAGCACAGCAGGATCAGCTCAGGCAGTGCCCGAACAGGAAGGGCCTGGGGGAGCCAGGTCCTGCTTTGCACCTGGTGAAAATCAGACGGGCTTTGCAAATAGTTTGGAGTTTGTCTTTCACACCATGGAATTCTCAAATATCTGCCATTGATGCAAAGAAAGGTTCTCAAGGAGTTTCTTATAAAACAGAACAATGCCAAAATAAAGCTTACACATTAATATTTACATTATATTCAAAATATAACTTTATGAACAGAAATATCACATCTTTTCTTCTTTTTCTTTTCTGTTTTCTTTGCATCACTGATTTGCATTTTACTTGATCTTATAATTTAGAAAAGAAAGCTTGAGAGGACTTTAAGGCCTCGTCTTTACCTTCATCCTGTAATTAAAAACAACACATCTGGCCGGGCGCGGTGGCTCACGCCTGTAATACCAGAACTTTAAGAGGTCGAGGTGGGCAGGTCACGAGGTCAAGAGTTTGAGACCAGCCTAACCACAACGGTAAAACCCCATCTCTAGTAAAAATACAATAATTAGCTGGGCATGGTGATGTGCACCTGTAATCTCAGCTACTCAGGAGGCTGAAGCAAGAGAATCGCTTGAACCCAGGAGGCAGAGGTAGCAGTGAGCCAAGATCGCGCCACTGCACTCCAGCCTGGGCGACAGAGCAAGACTCCGTCTCAAAACAAAACAAACAAACAAAAACACGCTTATGCTGTAAAATGTACCGGTAAGTGAAAAAAGCCAAACACATAATAGTATGTCATTATTACAACAACATACACAACTATAAATATGAAAAAGTAGAATTACAAAAAACTAAATCAGTCAGCTTAGAGGTATTCTATACATTCTATACTTCTACAATGTTCTTACAATTTAAGGAAGACAGGAGTGGAAGAAAAGCTGCCGCCAGGACCCAGGCGATTGTGAGAACCCTAGATGAAAAACTCCAGAAGGTTTAAGGCTATGATTTCTGCCAGTCAGCAGCATGCGTGTCCATACTGCAGGGGGACTGTGGGCTGGCTCAGACATTCCAGTCACCGGGCACTTTCCCCCAAAAAGGTCCCCTTGACCAGTTTCCTTTCCCTTGTCTTCACCTTTACGAAGGAAGCTTTGCCAGTTTCAGTCAGCTGTTTAACTCCTTCAAAGCTACTGCTTTGTGTATGTCCCTGCTTGATCTGGACTGCTCTTTTCAAGAAGTTCTCCACTTCTCCTTCTCTTTTATTTTCACATATTTTTGATATTTGTTTTTCCTACACTCTCATTTCTTTGTAGCTGTTTTTTTCAGCAGCTGTTTTTATATCTCCAGCTTTATTTTTCTCCGATTAAAAAATAACCACCAACATATTCATTAATCGAGTTTAACAATGCCTCTGGAAGCAGCTAGCAAGTAGACATGGCCAAATGCATGAATATGCAGAGCAATCCCCACCTGCATTCCAGTGAGCTTTGGTAACTCAGCTTTTTACAACCTGGAATGCATTCTTTGACAGCACAGACTCTTAGAGCAATGGTTTAATTCCCAAACTAATTTGCAAAGGCAGCAGGGAGAGCTGGGTTCTCAAGCTAACAGCTCAAGAGAAGCAGGCTCCCCGCAGCATCCAATCAGCTTCAGGGACATGCCTGAGGCAGCCTCAGCTCTGAGCTGCTAATGACAGCAACTGGACTGAGGACAGAGGGCCCAGAGACCAAAGAACAGAGGAAGGGAAGGAAATACCTCTCCAGTGAGGATCCATTTTCTCTTTTCTCCTCAGCTACCAGCCTATCCTGCCAGGGCTGTCACCTGCACTGAGATGGCAGAGGCTCCGACAGAAGGGGGGAGTGCAGGCATAGCAAAGCAAGTGAGGAGGGAAAAGAAGGCCTAGCTGCTAAGGCAGCCAGGAGGATGAGCACCGGGCAGAAACCATTATTACTGTGTAAGGCATGGGCTTCAACGTTCACATGGTGGGGACTGCTGCATTTCATGTATCCAACCTCTTCTGATAACCAAATGCTTGATTCTAGACCCAGATTCCATTACTAATCAGCATTACATGGATAAAATAGGAAGGAAATGCTGATATGAAAGTATTGCTAGTATGGACGCAATGCAAGCAATTTGTTTTAAACCTAACATCACTGCTATTATTAACATAACAAGATATTGATACTAGCTATTTAAAAACTGCTTTTATAGTAACTTTCAAGCCTGTACCTCATAACAAAGCCAGAATACTGGAGACTGGTATTTGAATATTATAACATTATTAGTTTCTCCTGCTTCAGCTTCCCCAGTACCGGGGACTACAGGCACGCGCCACTATGACCAGCTAATTTTTATATTTTTAGTAGAGATGAGGTTTCACGTTGTTGGCCAGGATAGACTCGATCTCTTGACCTCGTGATCCACCCACCTTGGCCTCCCAAAGTGCTGGGATTAAAGGCATGAACCACTGTGCCCAGGCTTTTTCTTTGACACAGGGTCTTGCTCTGTCGCCCAGGCTGGAGTACAGTGACGCAATCTTGGTTCGTTGCCACCTAACACTGGCTTCTTACCTTGATCTCTGGGGCCAGGTGAGCTGCGTCGCTAACACTCGCTGGGGCTACTTCCTTCATGGTTACGGCTGGCAGATTTGATACAACTTTAATCTCTGGTATGGGCTGGAAAAGGGAGAATACATTCAATGGGAAGTCAGAAGGGGATATAACACAAAATGTGTGAATTCTGAACCTATTACCTTCAAGCATAATCTACAAAATACTTTAAGGAGATTATCTTTTTTCACTTGCTTAAAAGTCAGCAAATCTAATGGAGATTATTTAAAATGTCAGATATGGTGACAGCCAAAGTCCTAAGCTGACGGGCATCATGGCAGCGCTGAGGGGGTGTCACAAGCTGCTTCCAGATGCCATAAGACCTGGGTATTTTAGGGTTTTCTGTCTCAAAAACATTCCAACAGCATGTATTTCTACACTGTTACATTTCTGCCATCTTCAAACACCAGTTCTTTTATCTCTTCCTCAACTATTCCTATTTGCCATGCATGTGGACATTCTCAAACAACCGCAAATGCCGTTTGGTAAGATTTATTGATTTCTATTAACATTATCTTGACTTTGCTTACAGAAAAAAAGCTAGCTGTAAGAAGCATATGGAAAAAGATGCAAGGTAAGAGGTTTATGAGAACAAGAGTCAAATATAGGCTCCTGATAAATTTCCTCCTCTTTCAGCTACTGAAAACACCTCTGTAAGCATCAATATGAAATCATATTGAACTATTTAAAAAACCGAAACAGTAACAAAATAAATCAGACCTATCAATTACACAAAGG
The DNA here is from genome assembly GCA_036589455.1 of Ateles fusciceps. Lineage (NCBI taxonomy): Eukaryota > Metazoa > Chordata > Mammalia > Primates > Atelidae > Ateles > Ateles fusciceps. The sequence continues at coordinate 22,035 of JAZHEH010000328.1, forward strand.
GGAAAAGAATGCAATGTTAATTGAAGGACCATCTGCTTCAGTTTTTTGTCTTTTTTTGAAAGAACTGCCTGAGAAATTCAGTCATTCAAACAGGTTTCATACTGATCCTGTGACTAAAAGGGTGACTATATATTACAATTATATTAGCATTCTTTCTTATCACCGTCCTGTCCATGGAGTTATCTGCTCAAGGAAACTTCACAAAGAACAAAAATATGCCATAAACACAACGGAATCCTGGATTACAAGTAAGAGAAAAATGAGAGTGTGAAAGAAATCATTTCTTCCACTGAACCACTGTTCAGCTGTTATTAAGAACACTGTGTTCCATTCTAGCATTTAAAGAGAAATACGGAGAAACCGAAGACAGTCCAAAAAGCCACAAAAAATGATGGCTTTGATCGGTAAATGGAGTTTACAGAGATGGTGTGTGAAATACCAACCTGAACATGAAAAAAGTGACATCAAGGGGAACCTACTAGCAATTCGACATTTCTTTCTTTCTTTTTTTTTTTGAGATGGAATCTTTCTCTGTTGCCTAGGCTAGAGTGCAGTGGCGTGATCTTGGCTCACTGCAACCTCCGCTTCCCTGGTTCGAGCGATTCTCCTGCCTCAGCCTCCTGAGTAGCTGGGACTACAAGCGCCCGCCACTGCGCCCAGCTAATTTTTGTATTTTTAGCAGAGATGAGGTCTTACCATCTTGGCCAAGCTGGTCTCAAATTCCTGACCTCATGATCCACCCACCTCGGTCTCCCAAAGTGCTGGGATTACAGGCATGATCGACATTTCTTATGGGGGAAAAGAAAGGCTTTTCATTTGGGGCACAGAGACACAAATACCTTCACTTCTCCTTCACTTCCCAATATTCTAAGGAATGTCTCAGGGCTCCCTGCATTAGATCCCAGCTAGTGTGAAGGACAGAGTGGAACCGCAGATGCATTTTGTGCTGCCTGAAGTAGAGAGCAATAACAACCAGCCAATGACTGCAAATGTACGATGCAGCTATGACAAAAAGGAGCCAGGTGGTGACACAGACAGCCAGGCGGGAAGGGTTGGTCTTCCCTAAGTAAGGAGCCAGGGAACACCTGTGAGGAGGAAAGGCATCTAGCCTGGGCAGTAACAAGGAGCCAGCCACGCAGAAAGGAAGTGCAGCCTACTGGGCCAGGGGGAAGAGCACAGCAAGAAGGTACAAGGGACTTCATCTGCTGAAGGAATTGGAGGATCAGTGGGGCTGGGGGTAGCAAGCCCAGGAGACCAAATGGGTGGGAAGAGCCAGATCACACAGGTAAGGCCCAGAAAAGGCCCATATCCTTCACATCAGTAAGACCTGCTGAACAAGAAGAATTGAAAAATTCCACTCTTCCCTTCACCTGTTTATTTTACACACCCCATATGAGGCACTTGGGGAATCTAAAGGTAGCTCCTGCCAGCAAGAACTTACTTGGATGTAATTACAACTGGATTAAAAACATACATACAAACAAACAAAAACCCTGGTAATAAAAGCTTACTGTCTGAGAAGACAAAATATTTGCATAGAAAAAAATAACCTACCTACCAACTAACCAGAAAGGAGCTCGGAGATGAGCTCTTCTGTATGGATGAAATGTAAAGTGATTGCCTGTATGACAAAGCTAGTTGGGAGCAGACCTCAACTCGGGTTCTGACTTCTAGAGTAGTCCTTAATTAACGGCATTCCATTTCCAACAACAACACAGGTGAGCAAGGACCAAAGGATGGTACAAACATGTTTTATGGGTTCACAGAAGCTGGTGAGTAGGAGCGGATGCTCCAGGGAGTAGACAGGTATTGAGCCAAGTCTGGGTGCCAGTCACACGGACAGGAGAGGAGCATTTGAGAGGGTTGGGCCTCGTGAAGGAACATGATGCAGTGGAGACAGAATGGGCCCAGAGTTAGTTCTCACTCTCCCACCTCCTAAACCTTGATTTTCTCATCTGCGAAATGGAAACTATAGTACCTGCCTCCGTGTTGTGTGCATTAAGTGTTCATGTATGTAAAGGACCTAGAGTTATAGGTAATAATTTCACAGCACTCTTAATTAAAAGAAAAACAAAAACCCCAATTCTTCTGTAAAATCAAATTCAAATAAAGTGTAAGTATAGATTTTGGCCCCAACAACATATAAGCTGATGAGCCACACTGATACATAAAACCCGTCGACCAAGTATCTGTGAATCAGCTACATAGATTCCAGCCTTGAGGCTGGAAAAGCATTACAAATCTATTTGCTTGGAGATATATAGTGAATTACCCTTAAATTATCAACTCTGCTACATTATATACCACTCCATTCATTCATTCAGTTATTGATTTAATGATCAACATTTGCTTTCGCTATAGTGGTCAAAGAAAACCTCTCTTAGACGTGACATCTGAAATGAAACCTACAGATAAGGAGATAGTCTTATAAAGATTGGGAAACATATTCCAGGCAGAAGAAATAAAAAGAACAAATTCTGTAAGATGCAACTGAGCTTGGTAAGCCTGAGGAAGAAAAAAGTGAGCATGGCTAGAGTGTGAAGGAGGCAGAAGCTGAAGCTGGAGACGGAAGGGAGCCAAATTCTGCTGGGCTCAAGGGGAAGAGTTTCCCATTTTAAGTGTAATAAGAAAACATTAGAAGATTTTAAGCAGAAGGATGAAATGATGATTTACACGAAGGAAGAAGAAAGGGAGGAAGGAGGGGAGGGGGAAAGGAGAGTGATTAGAAAGTTAATGCAGCATCCCAGGCAACGGATGATGGCGATTTAAGCAGGAGGTACAGCAGTGAGTATGCTGAGTACAGTGTGGAGCTAGAAGTGACAGGATTGCTAGGGAATCAGATATAGAATAGAGAAAAATGAAGACATCAAAGTAGCAGCCTAGTTTTGTGTGTGAGTAACTGGAAAGACAGAGGTGCCATTTACTGCGATAGGTGATTGGCACCCCCTCGAGTGGTGGGGCAAAGGACTTCAGGGCAAAGGATGACAGAGTACAGATGGGTAGAAACAACTTTCTACTCTATTTTGGACACAGTGAATTGGCGATGCTGAGAGTACCAAAATTTTAAAAACTGTGAAAAGCTGTTCAGTGCAGATATTCCAGTTGCGTGCTACTGAATTCAAACTAAGTTCAGTCTGTAGTTGCTGTGAGCTGGGAAGGAGAAACCAACACAGTTTGTGTGGAGAGGGATGGGGGCCAGAATAAGCCTCAAGAGGAACTTCTAGGCGTTAATAATTGAGGTTAGCTTTATTTCAATAACATTCAACTGAGAGATCCATATTGTAAACATTTTAACCATTTTTTAAAATGTTGATAGCCTGGGAAAGTATGAACTCTGAAATGTGGGGGAAAAGTGATTTGCATTTCCCTTTACTTTCCTCCAGCTTCACAATTTGCCAGAGGCCGACAACCCGCGAACATGAGAGACTCCGGTAGCACCTGGAGCCCGGGATCTGCGCACTTACGGGAGGAAGCACTCAGGCCCGCAGTTGGCTTTGTCACCTCCATCAGACACCGCTCCAGGGTCCAGGCCAGCGGGGCCAAGGCTGTCCGCAACTCCCGAGGAAACATGGCAGGCAAGGAAACACAGCCGCTGGGAAACCGCTCCGTAAAGATGCGCGTGGTGCAACTTGGAGCTCAGAGCCTAAAGTTCCGCCGCGCACAGGTTCCGGACTCACCCCTAGCCGGAGCCAAAGGCAGCTGCAAGCGCTTTCGTGTGCGCAATGGGGGCGGGGAAACAAAAATCGTCACTGGTCAACGTAAGCGCCTTTGAGCTGTCTCCAGACTTCGTTGCTTTTTTTTCAGGGACCACAAGGGGTGATGCGTCCTAGCTTTAAATTTCTGCTTTAGGTAGTGGGCGAGTTGCCTGCAGCAGGAAAGCAGCAGCCTTAGCCACGCCCCCTGCCAGGTAACCACGCCCCTCTCCTCCCCACCCTCCCACCTCCCTCGGTCCCCGGCTGGTGGGGAAGCAAAGGAGATGGCACGCTTGCTGCCGCTTGCTGTCACTGAATGCGGTGGCCGCCTTAGGTGAATACGGGGGGGCCACTGCAGGTCGCCGTGGGGCCGGGCACACGGACCGAGCCTGAGGCAGGAGAATCACTTGAACCTGGGATGCGGAGGTTGTGGTGAGGCGAGATGGCGCCATTGCACTCCAGCCTGAGCAGCAAGAGCGAAACTCCGTCTCAAAATACATGTATGTACACACACACACACACACACATAGATACACATACGTGTGTATACACTAAGTGTATATATATATACACGTGTAAATATACACACACACACACACATATATATATATATACACACACATACACATACATAGTTTGAATAATTTCATTTGACTCAGGCATAGGGCTGTCCCTAGTTGTCTGGTTCATGGCCCTGGGGTGATGAGGGCAAATGGACAGTGGCCCAGTGTAAGAGCCGGATGAAGGAGGTGGTTGAGGGTATGGGCTTTGGATTGGCTCGTTTGCAGATGGAAGGTGCACTTGCAGGTGAGTCCTTTACTGTCTCTAGGAAGTGGCTGGCCCTGGGTGGAGCAGTCTCTCCAGGATCAGCAAGTCCCCCGCTGTCAAACCATCAGGAAATACAGGAAATGAGAAGGCATGATGAATACACTGAGGGTGCTCTTGAAGCCATCAGCCCCTGGCACGTGTCTGGCAATACCAAGGGCCATGGGGATGGCACCAACAGTGTCTGCTGCACTATTCTTTCTCGGTGTGTCACGCACGCTGGAATGCAATGGTACAATCTCGGCTCACTACTTCCTCCACCTGCCAGGTTTGAGCAATTCTTTTACCTCGGCCTCTTGGGTGACAGGCATGTGCCACCAAGCCCGGCTGATTTTTGTATTTTTGGTAGATGATTTTTGTATTTTTAGTAGAGATGGGGTGTCACCATGTTAGCCAGGCTCAGGAGTTCCTCTCACCTTGGCCTCCCAAAGTGCTGGGATTACAGGCGTGAGCCACGACGCCCGGCCTGCTACGCTATTCGTGGCCCCTCAATGACTGCATGAATTTTAGGATCAGCCTGTCAAGTTCTACAAACAATTCTATTGGGATTTGTGTGGGAATTGCTTGAATTTATAGGTTCAGTGGAATATGTTTATAGCATCGAGTCCTACCATTCATAATATATATGGCATATCTTTCCATAGAGTCCATTCTTCCTGTAAGTCCCTGGGTAATCTTTATATTTGTCTTAGTCTTTTTGTAGTGCTATAACAAAACACCTGAGACTGGGTAATTTACACACAGCAGAAGTTCATTCTCTCAGTTCTGGAGGTTGGGAAGAAGATCAAGGCTCCAGCGGGTACAGTGTCCAGTGAGGGCCTAGTCTCTGCTTCCAAGATGGTACCTTGAATGCTGGTTCCTCTGGAGCAGACAAATGCTATGTTCTCATGAGGGAGAAGGAACAGGTTTACCACCACCTCAAGCCCTTTATAAGGTGCTAATCTCATGCATGAGTGCTTGCCCTAATGACTCACTCACTTCTTAAAGGCCCCACTTCTTAATACTATCATCCTGGCAGTTAAGTTGTAACAGGAATTTTGGGAGATACATCCTGGTAATAATCTTCATGAAAGGTCTGTGTATATATTGCTGTGTATATATTGTTCTCAGGGTTTTGTTGCTGTTGTGAACTTGTTGTTGCTCTTGTTTTCTATTACATTTTCTAATTTTTTTAGTTCTGATATCTAGGAATGCTAATAGTTTTTTTTTGTTTGTTTTTGTTTTTTTAAGTTGATCTTGAATTCAACAACCTTGGTAACTCTGTTACTAGTCTTAATAATTTATCTGTATATTTTTCTGGTTTTTCTGTATAGATAATCATACGGTTCAAGAGATTGTCCTGCCTCAGCCTCCTGAGTAGCTGGGATTACAGGAGACTGCCACTACCGCCAGCTAATTTTTGTACTTTTTTTTAGTAGAGATGGGGTTTCACCATTTTGGCCAGGCTGGTCTCCAACTCCTGACCTCAGCCTCCCAATGGCAAAATTTCCACTCACTGCAACCTCCACCTCCCGGATTCAAGAGATTCTCCTGCCTCAGCCTTCCAAGTAGCTGGGATTACAGGCATGTGCCACCATGCCCGGGTAATTTTTGTCTTTTTAGTAGAGACGGGGTTACACTATATCAGCCAGGCTGGTCTCAAAAACCACCTGCCTCAGCCTCCTAAAGTGTGGGGGTTATAGACATGAGCCACTGCACCCAGCCAGCATTCTTTCAAGTACGCTGGGGTACAACCAAGCTTCCAGCTTCTAGCTAGGAGTCATTTGATCCCTTTTTCTCATAAAGGACCTGCCACTGTCTTTGGTTTTTCAAAGCCCAGCAGGGTCCAGGCTCTTCAGCCTCCAAACACTTTGCATTTCTTTTCTGCTTTTCGTTCATGGAGACGATTAACTTATTTTTCAGCCTGGGCATGTCTTTTGTATTTATTTTTTATTTTTATTTTTTCAGATGGAATCTCACTCTGTCACCCAGGCTGGAATGCAGTGGCACGATCTCGGTTCACTGAAACCTCTGCCTTCGGGGTTCAAGTGACTCTCCTGCCTCAGCCTCCTGAGTAGCTGGGACTACAGGTATATGCCACCACACCTGGCTAATTTTTGTATTTTTAGTAGAGACAGGGTTTTGCCATGTTGGCCAGGCTGGTCTCAAAACTCTTGGCCTCAGGTGATCCGTCTGTCTCAGCCTCCCAAAGTGCTGGGATTAAAGGCATGAGCCATCACACCCAGT
>JAZHEH010003281.1:0-25055 GCA_036589455.1 Ateles fusciceps
ATGTTGGCCAGGCTAGCCTCAAACTTCTGACCTCAAGTGATCCACCTGCCTTGGCTTCCCAAAGTGCTGGGATTACAGGCATGAGGCACCACACCAAGCAAAAATTCAAAATAATTGTCTTTTAAGAAAAGCTAAATAAGCTTCAAGCAACCACAGATAAACTGCAAAATGAAATTAGGAAAACAATATGTGAACAAAATTAGAAGTTCAAGAAAGAAATAAAAAAAAAAAAACACAAAAACACACAAAAATTATGGCTCTAAAAAGTAAAATGATTGCACTGAGAATTTTAGTGGACAGCTTCAACACAAGACTCAATCAAGCAGAAAAAAGAATGAGTAAACTCTAAAACAAATCATTTGAAATTATCATTAGGTGAACAAAAGCAAAAAAAGGATAGAAAAACTGAATCGAGCCTATGGAATTTATGGAAAATCATCAAGCAAACCAATGTGTGCATTTTGGAAATCTCAGTAGAAGAAAGGAGAGAAAGAGACAGAAATAGTATTTAGAGAAACGATGGCTGAAAACTTTTCACATCTAGGGAGAGAAATTAACATCCACATTCATGAAGCCCAAATATTTAAAACTCAAATAGGTAAATGCCAAGACAAATTATAATTAGACTGTCAAATGTCAAAGACAGAATTTGGGGATTCAGAGTTTTTTTTTTTTATTAACGATTCTCTTTCCTTTAAGCATTCATATCCCTCTGTGAATGAGTAATAAATATGTATTTGAGAAATAAAATTGTATATATTTAAGGTGTGCAGCTTGATGTTTTGATATGTATGTACATTGTGAAAAAATGCCACACTTAAGTTATTTATCAGATTTATTACCTCAAATAATTATTATTTTCTTTGCTTTTTGGGAGGTGGGAACATGCAGCTCTAGTCTTTTTCTTTTTTTTTTAGACAGAGTCTCGCTCTGTCACCAGGCTGGAGTGTAGTGGCACTATCTCCGCTCACTGCAACCTCTGCCTCCTGGATTTGAGCAATTCTCCTGCCTCAGACTCCCAAGCAGCTGGGACTACAGGTTCGTGCCACCACGCCCAGCAAATTTTTGTATTTTTAGTAGAGATGGGGTTTCACCATGTTGACCTGGATGGTCTTGATCTCTTGACCTCATAATCCACCTGCCTTGACCTCCCAAAGTACTGGGATTACAGACGTGAGCCACTGTGCCTGGCCTAGATCTACTCTTTCACCAAATTTCAAGTATACAATGTTGTATTGTTAACTATATTCACATTGCCCTACATTAGATTTTCAGAAGTGATTCATTTTGCAAATTGAATCTTTGCATACTGTGACCTATATTACAAAGAGAATTTTGAAAGCAGCAAGAGAAAAACATCTTGTCCCATTTACAGGAACATGTATAAGACTATCAATGGACTTCTCAACAGAAATCTTGCAGGTCAAGAAACTGTGAGATGATTCAATGTACTGGAAGAAAGAGAAAGGCCAAAAGAAATACATACCCCCAAAATCTATCCTTTAAGAATAAAGGGCAGGCTGGGTGTGGTGGCTTACACCTGTAATCCCAACACTTTGGGAGGCTGAGGCAGGCAAATCACTTGAGGTCAGGAGTTCAAGACCAGCCTGGCCAACATGGCAAAATCTGTCTCTACTAATAATACAAAAAACAGCTGGTGTGGTGGTGGGTGTCTGTAATCCCAGCTACTCTGGAGGCTGAGGCTGGAGAATCACTTGAACCCAGGAGGCAGAGGCTACAGTGAGCTGAGATCACATCATTGCACTCCAGCCTGGACAACAAGAGCAAAACTCTGTCTCAAAAAAAAAAAAAAAAAGAATAAAAAACAATTCTCCCATCTGGTCATTTCAGCTGTGGCCTGGCACCTTTCTGGGAGCCCAGCCCCCAGATACTTGCAATCTGCCCTGGGACTTCTGTGGCCTTAGCATTCTGCAGTTGCCTGAGCATTCTTCCTGCCCCTGCCTAAGTCTTCTGCCAGCTGTGTGGGGGCCAGCCTGCCCCTCTATCACAGCCAGCACCTGAACCCTGGGTATGTGAGGACACATATGCCAGCCTGTTCCTGGTCCAGTTCCTCCAGTACTGATGCATGCCATCCAGAGCACCATATAGGGATCTTAGAATCAAGAAAACGGCTAGCCCAGTTCACCATTGGTACCTGATCACCCACTCTGGAGACTAAGATTGCACTGACCCAGACAGCTGACACTACAACAGCTGAAACACATCCTCGTGTGCTGAAAGGTGAAGCTGCTTCCCCTATATACACAAAGTAGCAGCAGTCCTGCATGAGAGAACAGGCAAGCCACAGAGGTGTCTGTATGGGGCTGAGGGAAGAGGTCCAACCCTGATGTTCCTCCTATGAAGATCCACAAGACAGGCATTTTCAATGACTCTTGGCTACATTATGACCTGGAGATAGATGACATTGTCTGTCTGAACTGAGAGTCATGAGCCCTGGGGCAGAGGTATGATAGGGAAACAGATCATGTTCCTACCTACACAGGAAGTAGAGCTGGTACAGCTCCTCCCTTGCTACAGAGACCTGCGAGCATTTCACCAGGAGCTGCCCCAGACACTCCTAGAAAGACTTCTGTTCACATTCATCATTGAGGTGTTGGTGGGTAAGCTTTGTGGTCCAGTCTGCACAGCTTTGTTTTCACCTCTGGGCTGAACAGGCAACTCAGAGTCTAGGCATTACATAGACCAGCCTATCACCTGAAACAACAGAGAGGAAATCACGGTAAACAAAGATCAAGCACACACCATCTGCTTCTGCCACAGCTGGCTCTTGTTCATAAGTGCCACTTACTGGCATGGAGGTTAAACTGCACAAACCAATAAAAAATCTACTGACAGAAGGGCACAGGAGTAAAGAAACAAAGTCAAAGCCCCTACCCAATATATGCAATAGTTACACTCTCAAGGGAGTAAAACTCCATATAAATTAAAGTAAATTCAAAAATAAGAAGTGACACCTTTCCCAGATGAGAAGAAATCATCATAAGAACTTTGGCATCATGAAGAAAAAAAAAGCAAAATGTTGTGACAGTACCAAAGGACACACTAGTTCTCTGGCAATGGATCCTAACCAAAATGAAAATTCTGAAATGAAAGATAATGAATTCAAAATATGGATTAGAAGGAAGCCCAATGAGATCTAAGAGAAAGTTGAAAATCAACACAAAGATATCAGAACAATGCAGAATGTGAAGTACAGATATCTTTAAATAAAAACAATGGAACTTCTGGAAACAAAAAACACACTGAAGGGCTGGAATACAGTTGAAAGCTTTAACAATAGGCTAGACTAAGCAGAACACACAGAGAAAATAGGATTCCAGTGCCTTCTGGCTTATAAAGTTTCTTCTGAGAAGTCTGCTATTAGACTAATGTGATTTCCTTTATAGGTGATTTGAAAATTCTCTCTTGCTTCTTTCAGAGTATTTTCCTTCAAGTTAACTTTGGATAGTCTGATGAAGTTCATCTTGAAAAATATTTCCAGGTGTTCCCTCAGCCTCTTGTATCTGGATGTTACCTCTCTAGCAAGACCAGGAAAGTTTTCCTGATTATTTCCTCAAATATGTTTCCAATCTTTTTATCTTTTCCTTTTCTCTCTCAGAAATGCCTACAACTCATAAGTTTGGTTCCTTTACATAATTTCCTATTTCTTGAACTCTTGCTTATCTATTTAAATTTTCTTTTCTTTATTTTTTTTGTCTGACCATGTTAGTTCAAAAAACCTGTTTTGTTTTTTGAAAAGATAAAAAAATTGATGTGGTGCTAGGCCAGGCACGGTGGCTCATGCCTGTAATCCTAGCACTTTGGGAGGCCAAGGCAGGTGGATTACCTGAGCTCAGGAGTTGGAGACGAGCTTGGGCAAGATGGTGAAACCCTGTCTCTACTAAAATACAAAAAAATCAGCTCAGCATGGTGGTAGGCACCTGTAATCCCAGCAACTCAGGAGGTTGAGGCATGAGAATTGCTTGAGCCTGGGGGGCAGAGTTTGCAGTGAGCCAAGATTGCACCACTGCACCCCAGCCTAAACAAAAAGCAAAACTCTGTCTCAATAAAAAAAGAAAAGAAAAAGAAAATTGATATGGTACTAGCTAAATTAACCAAGAAAAAAGAGAAAAGAATCAAATAAGCACAATCAGAAGTGATAAAAATGACATTATGACTGACACCACAGAAAACTAAAGATCATCAGAGACTAACATGAATATCTCTATGCATAAAAACTAGAAAACCTAAAGAAAATGGATAAATTCATCCCTCCCTGCTCAGATTTGGCTTGAGCTGGAGGTACACAGGGCCAGAGATGCCTCAGACCTGCGACCCAGAGCAGCTTGGAGGCAGTGAAGAATAATTCTTCAAGTCTGCAATAAAAAATGGCCTCTTAATACCTTAGATGACAAAAGTAAACTAAAAGACTTACATGTTTTTTCTTTACCCGAAATCATTTCTTACATATAGGCTCAATCTTTTCAGTATCTGCTTTACTGGTTCAGCAAAAGCCAGGAAATCAACTTTGTGGTAATCAGAATGTTATCCAACTGTATATTGTTTACTTTATTATAAATACTGGCTAACAGTGGTCAATAATATTTTCATATTCCTTTAAAAAAAAACAAAATGGATAAATTCCTGAAAACATACAATCTCCTAAGACTGAACTAGGAAAAAATAGATATATGAAATAGACCAATAACAAGTAATGAAATGGACTCAGTAATAAAATAATTTCAAACAAAAGAAAAAACAAGAACAGATGGGTTTACAGCCAAATTTTGCCAGAAGTGCAATGAAGAGCTGGTACTAATCTTTTTATTTTATTTTATTTTATTGCATTTTGGGTTGGGGGGGGGGCCCCCTTTCCTTTTCCCCCTTCTTTTCTTTTTTTTGGGGGGGCCGGGCGGTTTTCTCCCGCGGGGGGGGGGGGGGGCTGCCCCCCGGGGGGGGGGGGTGGGGTTTGGGGGGGGGGGGGGGGGGGGGTTTTTTTTTTGGTGGGGTTTTTTTTATTTTTTTTGGTGTTTTTTTTTTTTTTTTTTTTTCCCTTCTCCCCCCCCCCCCCCGCTGGTACTAATCTTACTGAAACTATTCCAAAAATTTATGGAATTTTTGGATTGGAAGAATCAATATCATTACAAAGACCATACTAACTAATGCAATCTACAGATCCAACACAATTCCTATTAAATTACCGACGTCATTTTTCACAGAATTAGAAAATGCCATTCTAAATATCATATGGAACAAGAAAAGCTTCCAAATAGCCAAAGCAATCCTAAGCAAAAAGAACTAAGCCAGAGGCATCATGTTCCTGACTTCAAATCATACTATAATGCTATACCAAATAAGACAGTATGGCATTGGTACAAAACCAGACAGATAGATTAATGGAATGGAATACAGTACATTGCTAGGAAGGATACAGATAAAAGAAGAATTGCTTGACCTTGGGAGGCAGAGGTTGCAGTGAGATGAGATCACACCACTACACTCCAGCCTGGGCGACAGAGGGAGACTCCATCTTAAAAAAAAAAAAAAACCACCATCAAATCAACAACCTAACTTTACACCTCAAAAAAAATAAATAAAATAAAATAAAATAAAGAAGAAAGAAAGAAGGAAGAAGGAAAGAAAGAAAAGAAAGAAAGAAAGAAAGAAAGAAAGAAAAAGAAAGAAAGAACCTAAACCAAGAAAGAACCAGTAATAAAGCCACATGCCTACAACCAAGTGATCTTCACCAAAGTTGGAAAAAGGAAACAATGGGGAAAGGGCATTCTATTCAATAAATGGTGCTGGGAAAATTGGCTAGCCATAGGCAAAAGAATAAGACTGAATCCCCATCTCTCATCATATACAAACTTTAACTCAAGATACATTAATGACTTAAATGAAAGACCAGAAGCTATAAAAATTCTAGCAGAAAATTTAGGAAAAACTCTTCTAGACATTGGCCTGGGCAAATACTACACCTCAAAAGCAAATGCAACAAAACCAAATATACGCAAATGGGACTTAAACTAAAGAGCACAGCAAAAGAAATAATCAACAGAGTAAACAGACAACCTGCACAATAGGAACAAAATATCTGCAAACTTTGCATCAGAAAATGGAGTAAAATCCAGAATCTACAAAGAACACTAACAACAACAAAGAATAAACAATCCCGTTAAAATGAGCACAAAGGATATGAACAGACATTTCTCAAAAAAGACATACAAGTGGCCACCAAACATATGAAAAATTGCTCAACATTACCAATCATCAGAGAAATGCAAATTAAAACCACAATAAAGGTTGGGTGCAGTGGCTCATGCCTGTAACCCCAGCATTTTGGGAGGCTGAGGTGGGTGGATCATCTGAGGTCAGGAGTTTGAGACCAGTCTGACCAATATGGTGAAACCCTACCTCTACTATAATACAAAAATTAGCTGGGCATGGTGGCAGGCACCTATAATATCAGCTACTCAGGAGGCTGAGGTAGGAGAATTGCTTGAACCCAGGAGGCAGAGGATACAGTGAGCCAAGATCACACCACTGCACTCCAGCCTGGGGGACAGAGCAAGACTCCACCTCAAACAAAAAAACACACACACACACACACACACACACACACACACACACACACAATAAGATATCATTTTACATAGTCAGAATGCTATTACTACAAACATAACAGATGTTGGTGTGGATGCAGAGAAAAATAAATGCTTATTCACTATTGGTGGGAACATAAATTAGCACAACCTCTATTAAAAACAATATAGAGATTTATCAAAGCACTAAAAATAGAGCTACCATTAGACCCAGTGATTATACTACTAGGCATCTACCTGAAAGAAAAGAAATAATCATATAAAAAAGTTACTTTCAGCTGGGCGCGGTGGCTCATGCCTGTAATCCCAGCACTTTGGGAGGCTGAGGCTGGCAGATCATGAGGTCAAGAGATCAAAACCATCCTGGCCAACATGGTGAAACCCCGTCTCTACTAAAATTGCAAAAATTAGCCAGGCATGGTGGCACTCACCTGTGGTCCCAGCAACTCGGGAGGCTGAGGTGGGAGAATCACTTGAACCTAGGAGGTGGAGGTTGCAGTGAGCTGAGATTGTGCCACTGCACTCCAGGCTGGCGACAGAGCAAGACTCTGTCTAAAAAAAAAAAAAAAAAAGTTACTTTCACTCATATGTGTATTATATTACTACTCATAATAGTAAAGTCATAGAATTAACCTAAATGTCCATTACCAGTGACTAATATTTTTAAAATGTGGTATATATACACCATAGAATACTATGCAGCCATAAAAAATAAAATCACGTTCTGTTCAGTAACAGGGATGGAGCTAGGGCCCATTATCCTAAGTGAAATAACTCAGAAACAGAAAATCAAACACCACATATTCTTACTTATAAGCAGGAGCTAAATAATGTGTGTACAAGGACATAAAAATGGGAACAGTAGATAGTGGGACTCCAAAAGGGAGAGATTGGGAGGAGGCTGATGGCCAAAAAATTATCCACTGGAAGTGAGCCATGATCACAACACTGCACATTAGGCTGGGGCAACAGAGCGAGACCCTGTCTCAAAATAAAATTATGATCTGTTGAATACAATGTTTACTATTTGAGGGATAGGTACACTAGAAGCTAAATCTCACCATTATGCAATATATATATCTGACAAATATGCACATATACCCTCTGAATCTAAAATAAAAAACTAAGGAAGTTTATACTAGCAAACACCTACATCCTTTTAAATAAAGATCTCTGCCAGGCACAGTGGCTCACGCCTGTATGTGCGGGGGGGGAATCCCAGCACTTTTGGAGGCCAAGGCAGGGTGGATCTCTTGAGGTCAGGAGTTCGAGACCAGCCTTGCCAACATGATGAAACCCTGTCTCTATTAAAAATACAAAAATTAGCCTGGTGTGGTGGCACGCTCCACCACTCCGGAGGCTGAGGCAGGAGAATCTCTTGAACTCAGGAGATGGAGGTTGCAGTGAGCGGAGATTGTCCCTCTGCACTCCAGCCTGGGCAACAGAGTAAGACTATGTCTCAAAAAAAATATTAATAAATGAAGCTAAGAGTTAAGATTTGTTTGAAAAAAAATCAAAATCAAAGCCCTTACCTAGACTAACAAAAAAAGAGAGAATATGTTAATAATATAAGAAATGAAAGAGATGACATTACAACTGATCTTACAGAAATAAACGGAATTATAAGGGACTATTATGAGAATTTAGAGGGGGGTGCAGCAACCAATTTGACAACTTAGAAGAAATGGGGAAATTATTAGAAACATATAACCTACCAAGACTGAATGAAGAATAGAGAGCTTAAAGAGACCAATAACAAATAGAGAAACTAAATGAGTAATTTTTTTAAACTGCAAAATATAGCCTAGAACAGATTACTTTGTGGGTAAATTCTATCAAACTTTCAAATAAAATTTAATATAAAATATCCTCAAATTCTTTGAAAAAAGAAAAAAAGAGGTAACACCTTCAGAGTCATTTTACGAGGCCTGCAAGAAAATACATTTCTAAGAAGAAAATTATAGGCCAAAATCCTTGAGGAACACGGTGTATGAATTAAATCTAAATAAATGTGTTTACAAAGAATCAATTTTCAGCAAAAGTTTTTCAAAATCAAAAAAAAACTAAAAATTTTCTCACACTGGATTCTGGATAAAATCTCATTTCTAGCCTCTTTGTCAGATATTGTTACTGAAGCTTACATTAATTGAGGAGTTCACTTGAGAGTAGTTTCATCAGCTGTTGGGAATTGATATATCTGGATGCCATTGCTAATCAATTCACTCATTATCTTCCTCTTAAACGTCTGTAAATCATTTTTAGAAACTGTGTCTGCTTTGGCAATCAGTGGTATAATGTTCACCTATTAAGAAAAAGAAGACAAAATCTCAGCATCGAGGATTCATGGTTCACCTTATAGTTTTTAT
Organism: Ateles fusciceps; assembly: GCA_036589455.1. Classification (NCBI taxonomy): domain Eukaryota; kingdom Metazoa; phylum Chordata; class Mammalia; order Primates; family Atelidae; genus Ateles; species Ateles fusciceps. The sequence goes on from JAZHEH010003281.1 coordinate 8,969, forward strand.
AGTAAAGCCCTCACAATCTCTGACAACTAATTGTGTAACTAGATAATCACTGGCTGTCATAGCTTTATTAAAAATTATATTCCAAAATTATCAATACTTTTGAAGTTTCACCTTTTATCCATATTCAGGCTTAGAAGTCTCAACCTTGTTTCTCTTTTAAAATCTCTTACACCTCTACACATATGGAGGTAGTAAAATGTAAATAGTAGGACAATGTAAGTTATTTAATTTCGGGGGGGGGCGCGGGCGAGGAGTTCCAACTGGCTGGCTCCACACCCCGGGAGGGGTGCACTGAGGCAGGCACCCCACCCGGGGGCAAGATCAGGGAGGCGATGCCGGGAGGAGGGCAGGAGCCAGTGCCGGGCCCCACAGTTGGAGAGGCACTAAAGATAAACTTCTACGTATAATTCCTCAATTCAGATTAAGGGGAAGGCACTCAAAGCAAGAACTGGTCAACTTAGGAGAGCCAGGCGCAGTGGCTCACCCTTACCACACTTTGGAAGGCCATGGCAGGCAGATTGCCTGAGGTCAGGAGTTCAAGACCAGCCTACCAACATGGTGAACCCCATGTCTACTAAATACAAATTAGGTGTGGTGGCAGGTGCCTTATCCCAGCTACCCGGACGCTGCAGCAGACTCCTTACAGGCGAGGCTGCACGAGCCAAGTCATTCACTCCAGCCTGGGCAACGAGGCTTACTCAAAAAAAAAGAACAAGCAGGGCATGGTGACTCATGCCTTAATCCCACATTTTAAAAGCTAATTCCACAATCGCTTAGCTCAGGAGTTCCAGACTCACTACAATCGCCCTTTTAAGCCAGGCACCAGGCGCCCGTGTTCCACAACTGATCACTACTTGAGGCTAAGGGGGAGGATCCTTGAGGCACAGGTTGAGGCTCCATGAGCCTTGTTCATGCCACTGCACTCCAGCCTGAGCAACAATGAAACCTTGTCTCAAAAAAGAAAAGAGAAAAAGACAGTAGCCACATACTCTTCCTACATATTTATATATGGTCTTTGTAAAATTAGAGATTTTATATTTCTAAATGCTTGATAATAATAGGTGACCATAAAATTAGGAGTGTTATCCCTACTATTGAATGTACTACTAATTAAGACTTGAAGCAACTCTTATTTACTAAATCTACTTTTTACTATCATGAATCTATATTAAGTACGAAGTCTCTCTTCAGTTTGAACAATACATAGTAGAAGCAAGACCCCTTGATAAAGGGACCCCTTAACATTTTCTCTCTTATTATAAAGTTAAGCTAATGAATTTGTCTTAACTATTAAAGTTAAGACAGCATGTTTTATTAGGATGAGTGCAAATAGAATCTTACATGACAATTTCTTTATTATATTGGCTTATAAAAAAGAAGATATCTTTACCTTTTTTTGGAGAGGGTCTTGCTCTGTGGCCCTGTCTGTGGTGTGGTGGCATGATCATGGCTCACTGCAGCCTCAACTTCCGGGCTGATGATCTCCCCTACTCCTCAGTAGCTGGGACTACAGGCCTCTGCCATGCCTGCTTTTTTTTATTTTTTGTAGAGACAGGGCCTCCTATGTTGTTCAAGCTGGTCTCCAACTTCAGGCTAGGCAATCCTTCCTCTACTTCCCAAAATGCTGGGATTACAGGTGTGAGCCAATTCTGCCTTCTAAATTTTTATAAAAAATAATTTTAGACTTATGGAAGACTTGCATGAAGATTACAGAGACAAAATTGAGGCATCATAATTTTCCCAAGGTCGCACAGCTAGCACGTAATAGGGTAGGTTTGTGAAAGCAGGCAGCTTGAACCCACTACTATTTTTTTGAGACAGAGTCTTGCTCTTGTTACCCAGGCTGGAGTGCAATGGCATAATCTTGGCTCACTAGAACCTCCACCTCCTGGGTTCAAGCAATTCCCCTGCCTCAGCCTCCAGAGTAGTTGGGATTACAGGCACCTGCCACCATGCCTGGCTAATTTTGTATTTTTTAGTAGAGTTGGGGTTTCACCATGTTGGTCAGGCTGTTCTCAAACTCCTGACCTCAGATGATCCACCCACCTCAACCTCCCATATTGCTGGGATTACAGGCATGAGCCACCGTGCCCGGCCCTGCCCATCTTTTAACACAAAAGTTCTAGACCTTTTCCCAAGGTCACAGACACCTAGCAAGTGATAAACCAAATGTTCAAAAGCCACTTCCACTGACAATCCTGTACTATAATACAAATTAAATTCTTCTTACAGATAAAACCACTGCATTTCTAGGTTTCAAGACATTCCACAACATATTCTACAATAAAACTACTACAAACTGAGAAAAAAAAAATTAACAAATAACAAGTCTCATACAGTTTTAAGATTTTGCTAACCATGGGGTTTAAGCAGCCTATTGAAAGGAAGTCCTCATGTGTCTCAAGTTTTGTGCTATTCTTAGCTATTTCTATATAACAAGCAGTAGCTGCCTGCAGGCTCCTAATTCTAATCCTCTCTATGGGATCTGTAGCCAGGATCACAAACCCTTCTTTTCACATCATCAGTGGTACTAGTCAAACATCAGTGGGATTATTTTATATATCATAAGCAAAATTTTATTTAAAAAATACAGGCATCCCCATTATCATTTCCCTTTCCTTCTTCTTTCTTTCTCTCTTTTTCTCCTTCCTTCTCTCTCCCTCACTCCCTCCCCTCCTCCCCCCCCCCCCCCCCTCCCTCCCCCCCTCCCTCCCTCCTCCCCCTCCTCCCTCCCTCCTCCCTCTCCTCCTCCCTTCCTCCCTTCCTCCTCCCTCCCTCCCTCTCCTTCCTTCCTTCCTCCCTCCCTCTCTTCCTTCCCTTTCTTCCTCTCCCTCCTCCTCCCTCCTTCCCTCCCTCTTCCCTCCCTCCCTCCTCCCTCTCTCTCTTTCTTTTCTTTTAACAGAGACTTGATCTATTGCCCAGGTTGACATTATCTTGGCTCATAGCAGCCTTGAATCTGGGCTCAATATCCTCCCCCACCTCCCCTAGCTGGACACAGTCACACCCCACCCTCTAATTTTTATTTTTAAGAGGGGCTCCTTCCCCGTCTTGAACTCCTGGGCTCAAGTGATCCTCCAACCTCAGCCTCCCAAAGTGCTGAGATTACAGGCATGAGCCACAGAGCCCAGCCCAGTTTTACTTTCCATAATTTCCCATAATCAACAGCAGTCCAAAAATAGTAAATGAAAAATTCTAGAAATACCCAATGTACAAGTTTTAAATTGCATGTCATTCTAAGTACTATGATGAAATGTCATGTTGACCGACTCCATCTCAGCCTGGATATGAATTATCCCACTATTTACCTCATTTTATCTCAACAATGTAGGTATTGTATTATCTCACATCATCATAAGAAGAGTGAGACAGTATAATAAGATATTTTGAGGCCGGGTGTGGTAGCCCAGGCCTATAATCCCAGCACATTGGGAGGCCAAGTCAGGTGAAACACCTGAGGTTAGGAGTTCGAGACCAGCTTGGCCAACATGGTGAGACCTTGTCTCTACTAAAAATACATAAATTAGCTGGGCGTTGTAGTGAGCACCTGTAATCCCAGCTACTTGGGAGGCTGAGGCAGGAGAATCGCTTGAACCCAGAAGGCAGAGGTTTCAGTGAGCCAAGATTGCACCACTGTACTCCAGCCTGTTCAACAAGAGTAAAACTCTCTCTCAAAAAAAAAAAGATATTTTGAGAGACACAGACAACATTCACATAACTTTTAATACAGTGTATTTTTACAAGTGTTCTATTTTATTAGTAGTTACTATTAGCTTCAGTCTTCATCTAAGAAACTAACAATAGTGACTAATAATAAAAGAGAACTGCATCTCATTTATAAATAAAACTTTATCATAGGTAAGTATGCATAGAAGAAAACATAGTAGGCCAGCACTTTGGGAAGCTGAGGCAGGTGGATCACGGGGTCAGGAGATCAAGACCATCCTGGTTAACATGGTGAAATCCCATCTCTACTAAAAATACAAACATAAAAAGTTATCCAGGTATGGTGGCATACACCTGTAATCCCAGCTACTCAAGAGGCTGAGGCAGGAGAATTGCTTGAACCCAGGAGGCGGAGGTTGCAGTGAGCTGAGATTGTGCCACTGCACTCTAGCCTGGGCAACAGAGAGAGACTCTATCTCAAAAAAAAAAAAAAAAAAAAAAAGGAAAAGAAAGGAAAAAAGCATAGTGTATATAGGTTCTGTGTCATGCATAGTTTAGGCATCCACTGGGGATCTTGGAACTTAGCCCCAAAGGGGCTATGCTATAGGAAAATGGTCATGATCTGGAAGGTAAGTCAAGGTTGAAATCTACCAAATATGAATTGTCTCCCCCCTGCAATCAAAAAATTTGTATGTTGAAGCCCTAACACCCTACCTCAGAATGTGAATTTAACTGAGATAAAGCCTTCATAAAGGTGACTAAAAAGTGAGACTGAGCAAAGTGCGGTGGCTCACAGCTGTAATCCCAGCACTTTGGGAGGCCAAGGTAGGCAGATCACCTAGGATCAGGAGTTCAAGACCAGCCTGGCCAACATGGTGAAACCCTATCTCTACTAAAAATACAAAAATTGGCCTGGCGTGGTGGTACATGCCTGTAATCCCAGCTACTCAGGAGGCTGAGGAGGAGAATCACTTGAACCTGGGAGGCAGAGGTTGCAGTGAGCCAAGATCATGCCACGGCACTCTAGCCTGGGCATCAACAAAAACGAGAAAAAAGAAAAAAATGAGACTCTTACAGTGGAGCCCAATCCAAACTGACTGGCGCCCCTAAAAGACAAAATGTGGACACCCAGGAGACACCAGGAGAAACACCATGTGAGAACACAGAGATAAGGCAGTCATCTGCCAGACAAGAAAAGAGATTTCAGAAGAAACCACATCTTCTGACATGTTGATCTCCTAGCTTCTAAGACTGTGAGAAAATAAATTTTCTTTGGACTTCTTTGCTTTGGACTTCTAGCTTCTGAGACTGTGAGAAAATAAATTTCCTTTGTTTAAACCACCCAGTCTATGGTATTTTGCTATGCTAGCCCTAACACACTAATGCAAATGCCTTAAACATTAACAGAAAAAAATAATTAGAATATATACATATATTACAAAATTACAGGTACAGTCATACACCACATAATGGCATTTCATTAAATGATGGGCCACATATATGGTGGTGGTCCCATAATATTATAATACTGTACCTTTGCTTTTTGTTGTTGTTATTATTTATTTATATATGTATTTATTTATTTATTTTGAGACTGAGTCTTGCTCTGTCACCCAGGCTGGAGGGCAGTGGTGCAATCTCAGCTCACTGCAACCTCTGCCTCCTGGGTTCAAGCAATTTTCCTCCCGCAGCCTCCTGAGTAGCTGAGATTACAGGTACCCACTATCACATCCAGCTAATATTTTGTATTTTTAGTAGACATGAGGTTTCATCATGTTGGTCATGCTGGGTCTCGAACTCCTGACCTCAGGTGATCTGCCCGCGTTAGCCTCCCAAAGTGCTGGGATTACAGGCATGAGCCTCCACGCCTGGCTATTTATACCTCTATTTATTTAATTTCTGGATTCAGAGGATCTGTGTGCAGGTTTGTTAATTAGATACATTGCATATTAGTCAGGTTTTGGCTTTTAGTGTGCCCATCACCCAAATAGTGAGCATTGTACCCAATAGATAATTTTTCAAATCTCAACCTCCTCCCACTCTTCCTCCTTATAAAGAGCCCAGTGTCTATTATTTCTGTCTAATACATACCTTTTTTCATGTTAAGATACACAGATAGGGCCAGGCACAGTGGTCCTCACGCCTGTAATCCCAGTGCTTTGGGAGGCTGAGGTGGGCGGATCACTTGAGGTCAGGAGTTCAAGACCAGCCTGGCCAACATGGTGAAACCTATCTCTATTAAAAATACAAAAATTAGCCAGCCTTGGGGGTGCAGACCTGTAGGCCCAGCTACTTGGGAGGCTGAGGCAGGAGAATCACTTGAACCTGGGAGGCAGAGGTTGCAGTGAGCTGAGATCAGGCCACTGCACTCTAGCCTGGGAGACAGTTAGACTCCATCTCAAAAAAATAAAAAATAAAATAAAAATAAAAATAGATACACAGATATGTACCATTATGTTATAATTCTACAGTATTTCATACAGTACCATGCTGTCCAGGTTTGTAGCCTAGGAGCAATAGGCCATACCATAAAAGATTATAGCATAGGTATATAGTAGGCTATATCATCTAGGTCTGTGTAGGTAAACTCTATGATGTTTGCATAATGATGAAATCACCTAAAGATACATAACTGCACGGGCATCCAAGTGCCTTCAAGTTGTGTTATTATCTCAAAATTAATATTACATCATGAAAGGTTGGGACCAGGTACAATGGCTTACACCTGTAATCCCAACACTCTGGAAGAGCAAAGTGGGTGGATCACTTGAGCCCAGAAGTTTGAGTTCAGCCTGGGCAACATAGTGAAACCCCGTCTCTACAAAAAATACAAAAATCAGCCAAGTTTGGTAGCATGCTCCTGTAGGCCCAGTTACTCGGATGGCTGAGATGGGAAGATTTCTTGAGCCCAGGAGGTTGAGGCTGCAATGAGCTATGATTGCACCACTGAAGTCCAGCCTGGGTGATAGAGGAAGACCTTGTCTCAAATACAAAAAAAAAAAAAAGAAAAAGAAAAGAAAAGAAAGCTTGGTGAATTTACCAGACATACCTTACCATCAAGGTTCTTCATTGTTAACAGATCAAGAGACTTCAGGGAATGTCCTGTAGGTGAAATGAAGTACAGACACACGTGGACACGAGAATCATGGTACTCAAACAAGGAACATTTAATCTTCAGTTCTTCTTGAAGATAGGCCTCAAATTGGGCATCTATGTAGTCAACTATTGGTTGGTAGCTAAACAAATAATTTATACATTTAGCACAACAGACTAATAAAATCTAAAGCCTGCTTTTTGACCACTTAATAAACAGTTAAGGTGTATGCTAAGCAGTTTGCTATAGTGATAAAGAAAAAGTTCATAACATGTCCATACAAAGATACTAATTCCAAACCAATAATCAGGCTCATGCTTTACTCTACTCTATGGTTATGTAAAATGTAAACATAGAGGAAATCTGGGTGCATCCAACAGGGGACTAGTATCCAGACTATACAAAGAACACAAGCAACTAAACAACAACAATAACAACAAATCCCATTAAAACGTGGGCAAAGGACGTGAATAGACATTTTTCAGAAGACCAACATACAAAGTAAAACCACAATGAGATATCATCTTACCCCAGTCAGAATAGCTATTGTTAAAAAGATTAAAAATAAAACAGGCCAGGTACAGAGGCTCATGTCTGTAATCCCAGCACTTTGGAAGGCCAAGGTGGGAGGATCACTTGAGGCCAGGAGTTTGACACCAGCCTGGGCAACATAGCAAGACCCCGTCTATACAAACATTTAAAAAAATTAGCCAGGCATGGTGGCATGCACCTGTAGTCCCAGTTACTCAAGAGGCTGAGGTGGGAGGATCACTTGAGCCTGGGAGGTAGAAGCTGCAGTGAGCTGAGATTGTGCCACTGTGCTCCAGCCTGGGTGGTGGAGTGAAACACTGTCTCAAAAAATAATCATAAAAGTAAATAAATAACACAATTTGGCAAGGATACAGAGAAATGGGAACACTTAGACATTGTTGGTGATAATGTAAATTAGTACAACCTGTATGGAAAATTTGTACAAATAAAGTTAAATAAAGAAATAAGGAAATAAGCTAAAACTAATAGAAACTATATTTAAAATTTTTTTGCTATAACTGGTTAAATAAAAATCTTGTAAGAAAACCAATTATATACAAAAGTATTAATTTTATAAGAAAAGAACATTACTTAGGAAAATGTTAAAATATGGAAGAAAAGGTATTACTTATACAAATTAGTCGATGTCAAAGGAAGGCAAATTCCCCAAAATAAGAAATCTTTTTTAATTTAAATAAGAAAACACTAACCTGGCTTCTTTGTTCATGTGATCACCATACCCCACTGTTTCCACAATAGTCAATTTCAACTGAATATTGCTTTCCTGAAGTTCATATGTCTGTATTTGAAGTCCAACATTTGAGCAAAATGTGAGGATTTGTTATCTTTCAAGTTAGTATTAAACAATGTGTCAATCGGTGTTGATTTTCCAATTCCAGTTTCCCCTGTAATAGACAGAGTAATTGTCATAGGGGTATAAAGGGGCTAAGAAGAAGCAACACTTTGAATTCCTACAGTGGTTTTAAAAATCTTAGAAAGTTGAACTCATAGAAGTAGAGAGTAGAATACTGGCTACTAGAGTCTGGGGGAGCAGGGAGAGATGAAGGGTTGGTCAAGGTACTTTTGTTTTTACTTTTATTTTAGGTTTTGGGGTACACGTGCAGGTTTGTTACATAGGTAAACTTATCTAATGAGGATTTGTTGTACAGATTATGTTGTCATCGAGGTGCAAGGCATAGTACCCAATAGTTATTTTGTCTGATCCTCTACTTCCTCCAAACCTGCACCCTCAAGTAGCACCAGTGTCTATTATTCCTTTTCTTGTGTTCATGTGTTCTCATTATTTAGCTCCCACTTTGGCACATGTTCTCAGCCATAAAAAAGAATGAGATCATGTCCTTTGCAGGAACATGGATGGAGCTGGAGGCCATCATCCTTAGGAAACTAACAGAGCTCATTGCAGCACTATTCACAATAGCAAAGACATGGAATCAACCTAAATGCTCATCAATAATAGACTGGATAAACAAAATGTGGTACATATACACCATGGAATACTACGTAGCCATGAAAAACAATGAGATCATGTCCTTTGCAGGAAGATGGATGGAGCTAGAGGCCATCATCCTTAGCAAATTAACAGTTTCAAACAGAGAGGAGAAATAAGTTTTGAGATCTACTGCACAGCATTGTGACTGTAGTCAATGTATTGTATATTTCAAAATAATCAAGAGAGTAAATTTCAAATGTCTCATCATAAAAAAATGTAGGTAAGCCAGGTAATAGATAAGTTAATTCACTTGATTGAATCATTCCACACTGTAAACATATATCAAAACATCACCTTATATCCATACACGTATATAATTATATTTTTTCAATTAAGAATAATATTAATTTTAAAAATAAAAAAGGGCCTCAAATACTTCAAAGATTGAGATGGTGTTGAAAGTGTATATGCTAGCCCTGATTCTCTCAGTCACTAACATAATGGAGAAAGAAAGTATGTACTAAGCAGCTGGGCATGGTGGCTCACACCTCTAATTCCAGCAATTTGGGAGGCCAAGGCAGGTGGATCACAAGGTCAAGAGATCGAGACCATTCTGGCCAACATGGTGAAATGCTGTCTCTACTAAAAACACAAAAATTTGCTGGGCATGGTGACATGTGCCTGTAGTTCCAGCTACTTGGGAGGCTGAAGCAGGAGAATCACTTGTACCCAGGAGGCAGAGGTTGTAGTGAGCAGAGATTGTGCCACTACATTGCAGCCTGATGACAGCAAGAAAAGAAAAGAAAAAGGAAAACACAGTATACACTAAGCTACATCTGAGTTTTAAGAGCACAGAAATGTTTCAATTTTTAAAAATTATTACAGGTCGAGTGTGGTGGCTCATGCTTGTAATCTCAGCACTTTGGGAAGCTGAGGTAGGGGGACTGCTTGAGCCCAGGAGGTCAAGGCTACAGTGAGCCATGATTCCACCATTGCACTCCAGCCTGGGCAACAGAGTGGGACCCTGTCTCAAAAAAATCTACATAATATGGCTAAGATGAAAATCATTGTAAACATGAATATATATTTGAATTAATAGCATCAGTGTTACACTGCTTAAGATAAGTTGAAATGAGCATTGGGAAAAATGAAGGAATAGTTTAAATGAAGTGTTTGACACTTACCCACACAGAGAATATTAAAAGTGAATCCTTGTTGGATAGATCTGTTCACCAACTGATTGGGCAAACATTGAAAACCAAAATGTCCAAATGTAGTTAAACAACGAATATTTTTTTTTTTTTTGCTTAAATAAAAAATTTTGAGTTTTTGCTAGAATAGAAAATGAAGTCATTTGAAAGGAAAATAATTATAGTATATCAAATAAATTAGAATTGATCATCATTTGATTATCATACCTCAGACAAGATGAAAATATATTAAGTAAATTTGGGAAAATAGAAGTCTATGTTTAAACACATAGATTTGGCTATTATTTTTATAAATAAAGTGAATCAATCTCTCAGCACACTTAAAGAGGCTCTGTTTCTAAATTTTAAAAGAAATAGCAGCCAGGCACAGTGGCTCATGCTTGCAATCCCAGCACTTTGGGAGGCAGAGATGAGCAGATTGCTTGAGGTCAGGAGTTCGAGACCAGCCTGGCCAACATAGCCAAACCCCATCTCTACTAAAAATATCAAAATTAGCTGGGCATGGTGGTGCACCCCTGTAGTCTCAGCTACTTGGGAGACTGAGGCACAAAAATCACTTGAACCCAGGAAACAGAGGTTGCAATGAGATCTCACCACTGCACTCCAGCCTGGGCAACAGAGTGACCAAAAATTTAAAAGATTAAAGAAATAGGGAATTAAGGAAATACTACAAGAAACTCTAATGTATTACCCTGACATAATAAATTATTTCTTCCATAAGAAAAAAGTAAAAGACATTAACATCCTTTAATACTGCTCCAGCATATTAATATATTGAGAAAATTCCACATGTTAATCCAGATGCTTCTCAACTTATGATGAGGCTATGTCACAAGAAACCTATCATAAACTGAACATAATGTAAGTCAAAAATTAGGTGCATTAAATTAAATACACCTAACATAACCCAACATTATAGCTCAGTCTTGCCTGCCTTAAACATGCTCAGAACACTTACATTAGCCTACAGTTGGGCAAAATTAACTAAGACAAAGCTTATGTTATAATAAAGTATTGAAAATCTCATGCAATTTATAAAGTGAAAAACAGCACTATGACAGACTCAAAAATTTAAGTTGAATGATTGTCAGCTGCAGACCCTCCACATATGTGAGGAAACCAAAATCAATTTGAAATTTTTAAAAAATCAAATTATTTTGACTTCAAATTTGTTATATTCCCTCTGAGGACTTGTGTTATATTGAAGAAATCTGCTAATAACACCATTCTAGAAAATTAGAAACCCATCAATATTATACACAAATTTACCAACTGATCATTTTCAAAAGGTTAAAAGATCATTCATTTTTTTATTTCTAAGCACTTTTATTTAAAAAATGGGAATTATACAACCCCCTCCACACCTATAGGCACATTAAATACCACTTTGCCATGACAGCTCAGCATACTTCACAGTTCTTAACACCATTCTATGAGGAATACAAAATGCCTTTTCATCTAAATTAACACGATTTAAAAATGTTTTAGTATATGTGAGAATAAAGGAATTATAAATCAGTAGGAAAGTTGTTAAGGTAGAAGCATCAACAATCAGATCAGTAGATGTTGTCTACATTTATTTTGTACCTTTATAAAACAAGAACATGCCAACTGGCCAGGCACAGTGGCTCACGCCTGTAATCCCACCACTCTGGGAGGCCGAGGCAGGCAGATCACCTGAGGTCAGGAGTTACAGACCAAGCTGGCCAACTTGGTGATATCCCATCTCTACTAAAAATACAAAAATTAGCTGAGAGTGGTGGCAGATACCTGTAATCCCAGCTACTCAGGAGACTGAGGCAGAAGAATCACTTGAACCTGGGAGGCAGAGGTTGCCGTGAGCTGAGATCTCAGCTCACTACAACCTCCACCACCTGGGCTCAAGCAATTCTCTGCCCCAGCCTCCCGAGTAGCTGGGATTATAGGAACGTGCCACCATGCCTGGCTAACTTTTGTATTTTTAGTAGAGATGGGGTTTCACCATGTTGGCCAGGCTGGTCTCCAACTCCTGACCTCAGGTGCTCCACCTGCCTCAGCCTCCCATAATCCTGGGATTACAGGCGTGATCCACCATGCCTGGCTAATTTTTGTATTTTTGGTAGAGACAGGGTCACACCATGTTGCTCAAGCTGGTCTTGAACTCCTGAGTTCAAACAATCCTCCTACCTTAGCCTCCAAAGGGCTAGGATTACAGGTGTGAGAGCCACTGAGCCCAATCTACTAACAGAGATTTTAAAACAGCTATTATAAATGTGCAGAGACATAAAAGAAAGTGTGCATACACAATGAGTAAAAAGACAAAAATCCCAGGAGAAGAACAAAAATTATAAAATTAAGATAAAAGCAGAAAGCATGGCTGGGCATATTGGCTCATGAACTTTGGGAGGCCAAGGCAGGTGGATCACCTGAGGTCAGGAGTTCGAGACCGGCCTGACCAACATAGTGAAATCCTATCTCTACTAAATATACAAAAATTAGCCAGGTATGCTGGGCGCCTGTAATCTCAGCTACTCGGGAGACTGAGGCAGGAGAATCCCTTGAAGCAGGGAGGCAGGGGTTGTAGTGAGCCAAAATTGTACCACTGCAATCCAGGCTGGGTGAAAGAGTGAGACTCCATCTAAAAAAAAAAAAAAAAAAAAAAAAAAGTAGAAAGCAAAGAAATAAGAAATAGACAAGTCTTAAATAAATTAGCAAAAATTTGCTGCCTTGAAAAGATTGATAAGATTGATAAACACCCAGCTAGACTAATAAAAACACCCAAAACACAAATTGCTCATAGTAAAAATGAGAGAATATCACTATGGACCACACAGATATCAAAATTATAATAGAATGCTATAAAGACATTTATAAACACATTTTGCCAATACATTTTAAATTCCTCTTTTGCCAACAAACTTGAAAATAAATAAATTTCATTAGAAAAAAATTATAAAAATGACACAATGGGAAATACAAAACCTAAATAGTCATATATCTATTGAAGAAATTGTCGTCAAAAACCTTTCCACAAAGAAATCTTCAGGTCCTGCTGGTTTCACTATTGAGTTCTATCAACAAACAGTTAAAGAAAAATTCACACAAACTCTCTACAAAACAGAAGAGTAGGGAGTTTTTTCCAATGTTTTTTATAAAGCCAGATACAATGTCAATATAAACACCTGACAGGCCAGGCATGGTGGCTCATACCTGTAATCCCAGCACTTTGTGAGGTTGAGGCGGGTGGATCACCTGAGGTCAGGAGTTTGAGACAGGCCTGACCAACATGGTGAAACCCCATCTCCACTAAATACAAAAAAATTATCTGGGCATAATGGTGCATGCCTGTAATCCCAGGTACTTGGGAGGCTGAGGCAAGAGAATCCCTTGAACCAGGAGGCAGAGGTTGCAGTGAGCCGAAATCGCACCATACACTCCAGTTTGGGAGACAGAGCAAGAGTCTGTCTCAAAAACAAACAAACAAACAAACAAAAACCAACCAACCAAACAACAACAACAAAAAAACCACCTGGCAAAGACGTCACAAAAAGAGAAAATCATACATTAATTTCTGTGTGTAGCCACAAAAATTCTTTTTTACTACCATAATTAAATTTAATTTTAATTGTACAACTAGTGAGTGTGCAAATAAAATTTTCTTAACAACTGAAATATTGAAATAAAAGATAACATTCCATTTGACTATTCCCCACATCCCATCCCCTTCCTCTTTTCCCTATTTTTATGATTCTAGACATTAAAAAATATTTTTATACACACAAATATAGAGATATTAACTTTAAAAGACACATACGTGGCTGGGTGCGGTGGCTCATGCCTGCAATCCCAGCACTTTGGGAGTTCAAGGTCAGGATTTCAAGACCAGCCTGTCCAATGTTGTGAAACCCTGTCTCTACTAAAAATACAAAAGAAAATTAGCCAGGTGTGGTGGCATGCACCTGTAACCCCAGCCACTTGGGAGGCTAAGTCAGGAGAATTGCTTGAACCTGAGAGGTGGAGGTTGAAGTGAGCCAAGATCATGCCAGTGCACTCTAGCCTGGGGGACAAGAGTGAAATTCCATCTCAAAGAGAAAAAAAAAAACACATACATTCTGCAACTTGCTTTTTTCTACTAAAAATCTATATATGTTAATTAGCTAGCTTTATTGAGGAATAATGTATATATAATAAAATTCACCAACTTTATGTGCACAATTTGATGAATTTTAATAAATGTATATAGTAATGTAATTACCATCATGATCACTATATAGAACATTTCTGACATTCCTAAAGCTTTCCCTCTTAACCATATTCCGTCAATTCATAACCCTTACCCCTCATCTGTTTTTAGTTGCTATAGTTTTACTTTTTCTAGAATTTCATTTAGAAGACATCATACTGCATGGAGTTTTAAAAATATTAACAAAACATTACCAAATACAATTCACTTGTATATAGAAAAGATAATAGATTAAAACAATTGGTATTTATTCTAGAAATGCAAGGTTAGTTCACCACTCAAAAGTCAATAAATGATAAACTATAAAATACTGATGTAAGAAATTGAAGAGGACACAAAAAATAAAAAGATATTTTATGTTCATGGATTGAAAGAATCAATATTGTTAAAATGTTATTACCACTGAAAGCAATCTACATATTCAACTAAATCCCTATCAAAGTACCAATGACATTCTCCACAAAATTAGAAAAAATAATCCTAAAATTTACATGTATTCATACACAAAAAAATTCTTTTCTGAGTATTTGAGAATACTCAAAGCACTACTAGTATTCTGGGTACACTGAAGGAATCACATTACTTGACTTCAGTTTATATACAAATTATAATACAGAACTACAGTAACCAAAACAGCATTGTACTGGCAGGAAAACAGACACATAGACCAATGGAACAGAATACAGAACACGGAAATAAATTCAGACATGTACAGTAAATTCATTTTAAACAAAGATGCAAAGAGCATACAGTGGGGGAAAGAAGAGTCTCTTCGATAAATGCTGCAGGGAAAATTGGATATCCATATGTAGAAGAATGAAAACAGACTCCTATATTTTACCATATATAAAAATCAAACAAAAATGGATTAAAGACATAAATCTAAGTTGTGAAACTATGAACCTACTAAAGGAAAACATTGGGGAAACTCTCCAGGACATTGACCTGGTCAAATAGTTCTTGGATAATGCCCCACAAGCACAGGAAACCAAAGCAAAAATGGACAAATGGAATCATATCAAATTAAAAAGCTTCTGCACAGCAAGGAAAACAATCAACAAAGTGAGACCACCCACTGAATGGGAGAAAACATTTGCAAACTATCCACCTGATAAGGGATTAATAACCAAAATATGTAAGAAGCTCAAATAGCTCAATAGGAAAAAATCTAATAATCCTATTTAAAAACTGTGAAGTGATCAAAAGAGACATTTCTCAAAAGAAGACATACAAGTGGCAAACAGGCATACAAAAAGATGCTCAACATTATTGACCATCAGAGAAATTCCAATCAAACCTCAATGATCTATCATCTCACCAGAGTTAAAGTAGTTTTTACCCAAAAGACAGGCAATAACAAATGCTGGTGAGAATGTAGAAAAAAGAGAACCCTCTTACACTGTTAGTCGGAATGTGAATTAGAATGGAGAACAGAATGGAGTTACCTCAAAAAGCTAAAAATAGAACGACCGTATGATCCAGCCATCCCACTGCTAGGTATATACCCAAAAGAAAGAAATTAGTACATTGAAGAGATATCTACACTCCCATGCTTATTGCAGCACTATTCGCAATAGCCAAGATTTGGAAGCAACCTAAGTGTCCATCAATAGATGAAAGGACAAAGAAAATGTGGTAGATACACACAATGGAGGACTATTCAGCCATTAAAAAAATGAGATATTGTCATTTCCAAAAACATGGATGGAACCTAATATAATGTTAAATGAAATAAGCAAGGCACAAAAAGACAAACTTCACATGTTCTCACTTGTGGGAGCTAAAAATTAAAGCAATTGAACTCATGGAGATAGAGGATGGAAGGATGGTTACCAGAGGCTAAGAAGGGTAGTGGGGGTGGTGAGGGGATGGTTAATAGGTACAAGGATATACTTAGACAGAATGCATAAGGCCCA
>JAZHEH010003283.1:0-100712 GCA_036589455.1 Ateles fusciceps
TGGCAGCAATACTAATCTGAACCAGTTACATAACATCGCCGCTATGATGGAGCCGACTGGTCACCAGCCTGGGCGACGAAGCGGGACCCTATTTCAAAAACAAACAACCATAAAAACCTATAAAATTAGATTTTACAACTGTGTTGGTATCTATACAAATATATTATTAGACATTAAAACATTCCCGTCAACCTAAATGTTCATTTTTTATTTCTGTTTTCAAAATGGAAACCTAGACATTTTTAATGGCTCCTAAAAGTATCGTAGGCCCAGGCATCTAACCTACTGTGCCTAATGGGTAACTCATTTTTCTTCATCATCTTTATGACCTTATGCTATATACTTAAACTCTCATATATTTTACAACTCCCATCCATAAAATGAGAATGATGTAACACCCATATCATCAGACTGTAATAAGAATTAAATGATATCTTGCATGACAAACCACTAGCACACAATAAATGATACTATTAAAGATTAGCTGTGCACATAGTAAGGCAACCATATAATTTATCACTCCTAACTAGAATACTTTTGAGAGTGAAGGCATATAGGCCAGGCATAGTGACTCATGCCTGTAATCCCAGCACTTTGGGAGGCGGAGGCGGGAAGATCACCTGAGGCGAGGTATTTGAGACCAGCCTGATCTACATGCCAAAACCCATCTCTACTAAAAATACAAAAATTAGCTGGGTGTGGTGTCCCATACCTGTAACCCCAGCTACTTGTGAGGCTGAGGCAGAAGAATTGCTTGAACCCAGGAGGTGGAGCTTGTAGTTAGCCAAGGTCACGCCACTGCACTCCAACCTGGGCCACAGAGCAAGACTCCATCTTAAAAAAAAAAGAAAAAAAAGGCCAGGCTCAGTGGCATCTTGGGAGGCCAAGGAGGGTGGATTACTTGAGGTCAGGAGTTCAAGACCAGCCTTGCCACACTTGGCCGAACCGCATCTCTACTAAAAATATAAAAATTAGCCGGGCGTGGTGGTGTGCGCCTGTAATCCCAGCTACTCGGGAGGCTGAGGTAGGAGAATCACTTGAACCCGGGAGGCGGAGGTTGCAGTGAGCCCGGATCACACCACTGCACTCCAGCCTGGGAGACAAAGCAAGACTCCTAAAAATAAATAAATAAATAAAGAGTGAAAAGGGGGTAATAATAGAATGGGATGAATACAACGTTCGGCATAAAACAGGGCACAATGAATTACTTAGTCCATACCACTTCCTTTACAGCACCCTCCTCATGGTAGTCACCTTTCTTTATATATTGATTTCCTTTTGGCAAGCTTTCAAATGAGCTTATTTAATTTAAAACATGGTGAACAGAAAAATTCTAGGTATGGTTGGACCATGCTAACAATATATTACTAATTTAACCCAAGTTTGTATTAGCTGCTTGAGCAACTCTGTAAGATGGTTAGCTCACTTAAGCAAAAATCTGTAGTTGTTATAATTTAAAAGATTATCAGCAGTTTTTTTCAAAATTGTATCTAAGAAGTCTTTTTAATATTCTTAAATTGCTTTTTTATCTGGGCTTGTAGATTCCAACTCCTATAACATTTTGCGTATTTATTTATCATAGTGCTTACTTCCAGATAACTTAACTTTATTGTGTAATACCAATCCATCTCTCTGAAAAGTATTGCTCAGGGCAGGGACCATCCCTCATATGCTTTGCTGATGTGCGTATCACCTAGCATAGTGGCTGAAACTAAGTAGATACTTAACAAGTGTGTGTGGAGTGAATTAACAAATAAATGCATGCATTTAAAACATTTATTCTCTTACCAAGACCTCAATTTATCTTTGAATTTAGTTTTCCTGTAGCCATTTGTTGTATCCTTTTCAACTTGAGAAATGTCTGTTGTTGTTTTTTTCTATTTGGAAGTTTTGACAAAATATAATTGAGTCATCTGGATTTCTCTAGCCACTCTCGCAGTCTTATATCCAGAGTGACCAGCTCTATTGATATCTGTTATTTTTGGTTCCTCTTGTGAAAGTTAATTCGACTTTGGGACTCCAGTGTTTATGTCATAAGCGAAAGTGTAGCTGGGAACTGGGTCATGGGACTTGCCTTCACCTTTTGGGTCCTAAATAGTCACTTTACAAGATGGAAGCTACCATCTTCCCATATTTTGCCCACAATAATTTCTTGTGAGCTGTTAAAACTTCACCACGGGCAATGCAAATTGATACCTCATCTTTACCGGGTGCAATCACTACAGCCTGCCAGACAAAAATGTGTAACTTATTGTTCCCCTATCCCATTTTGTCTGGTGCTGCGTTACCTAAAATGGACACTCCCCACACTTTTCCTGTGCCGCTTTTGTTTATGTGAAAACGGTGTGCTTCCCAATGCCGCCCTTCCCCTTTTAAAATTTGGAGACTCTAAAATTATCTTCAGAGAAAGGCATAGACTTGTCCCTGTCGGGTGTGTCCCAGACTTTGGCAAATAAATCTAAAATCATTGAACCTGTCATTATCATTTTTTTCAACTGACATCCCTTTCCACTATCTGGGGTGTCGCTGTTGTGGTTGATAAATTACATATGTCATCCTTCTTATGTCACACTCTCTCCTTCTTTGTTCAGAAGACAACTTAACAAGTTCTTCCGGACCTAGTCACTAGTATGTCTTATGGTTTTACTTGCATTAACCACAGCTCTCTTTATAGTCGTGGGACTCTTGTACATTCTCGTGCCCTAAGTAATGTGTGCTGTAGTTTTCTCATTTCTAAAAAAGCCAAATAAACAGTGATAGGTTCGAACTACAGAGAGTAAAGAGTGGAAGATCAGGTATTGGGAGGAACCACTAAATACTTCTATAAACTACTAAAACCATTGTTGTTAGATATAGTGACCCCGAGTTTCTTTTTAGAGAATTAGTATATCGGTATGTTTAGCTCTCTATTCTTTAGTTCTCCATTCTAAAGTTTTACATTCCTGGTCTTCTCTTTGCCGCCTTGCCTCTAGTTTTGTAAAGAACTTTCCCTCCAGTATCTTAATTAGTAGTTCACATCTGTTCCCCTCTTCACCGGCTTTGACCTGAGCCACTACGTGGTCACCTGCTCTACCTTTTCCTGTTCGGCCACATTACCCACCCGGCCGACTCTGGCTCGTATCCTTGTTACCTTTGAAATAGCCAATTGGAATTAGTTAAGCCTGTGCGGACCAACTCTAGCCATAGGAGGGATGACATAGCAGTAGGTGGCTACCTGCATTAGGAATAGAACCGCTTCCCCTTTCCCCTTGTCAGAGGTGTGCACCCATCGTTGCTTCATTTGAGACACGTACTCTTCTATAGAAGTAAATGCCTTGTTAGGGCAGTTTATACTTGAGTGCTCACTTCTTTTGCAGCACCAAAAATTTACATGTAACATTGTGAACTCTTCCTCCCTGGAAAACTTGCTAAGTAGGCTTGTTACCTGAAAGGGGCCCTAATCCAGACCCTAAGAGTAGGATGTCTTGGATCTTCCACAAGAAAAGTTTTGAGGTGAATCCATAGGGTAAAGGCGAAGCTAGTTTATTAGGAAGTAAAGGGAATAAAGAATGGCTACTCCATTTGCCCTTTTGGTATGAAGAAATATTTCCCCAGATCGGGGGAGGTGGCTGGTACTGATTGCAGCCCCACATGGCTACAGCCTTTGGGCCTGCATTGTTGAGCATCTGGAGGGCCCTCTCTGAAGAGGCTGTACTGGGAGCTGAAGCTGCTAACTGGTGTTCCCATTGTTTACGAATTGGACAAGAGCTTGAACCTTATCAAGCCCATCCAGCTCTTTGGGACTAAACCACTGTGCATAAAGCCATGGAAACTGTGGCTTCCCTAGGTGAGGCCAAGACGTCAAGGCCAGTGGGCCAATGACTTACCTAAGGACTCCCTGCCCCATCGCATTCCTCTGTACGATCTACCATCCTGTACATGTCACATTGACCACACCCTGTAGTCATCTTAAGTTGTAGCTGCAGATGGGGAGCCCCTGGCTCCCATTTTCACTTGGCTCCCCACTTTGTCACCCAGCGTGGCACCTACGCCTGTCACAGAGATCTAGTGAGCATAGGCACTTCCAGCGGATGGGTTCTCAGACCAAGCTAAGGAAAGTCGCCCCTTGTCCAAGAGAGTTGTAGTGGTGATGCTTGGGTTTTCGTTCAGCGCTTTGTTCACCTTGGATTTCTGGAAGGGAACCATGCTAGCTATTGGCGATGAGGAGAAGTAACAGAGCCTATCTACCCTCAGGAGCCTGCCTGTAGTCTGCTCTTCTGTTTTTAGACCACTGCCTGGGAGCTCTATTCCAATAGAAGATGAATGTAATCCTGCATGGTGATGTGAAAAAGAACCCTTTCCTCCCTCGCCCCAGAGGAGCTGGCTCTAGAAGGTTGTATTAATCCTAAGTTAATTATGTGTTACATTTACTTTTGCAAAAAAAAAGTATATATAAATAATATATACAAAACAAAACACTTCTCGGGGTTTCCTGTGGCAGTTGACATAGTCCCACATGTGGTCATCAAAAATAAGCCATTCTGGCCTAGGCGCTTGTGCTTATGCCTGTAATCCCAGCACTTTAGGAGGGCCAGGTGGGCTGACCACCTAGGCCAGGAGTTCACAGTGGCCTGGCCAACTTTACCTACCCCTGTCTCTACTAAAAATACAAAAACTAGCCAGGCATGGCGGCTGGCACCTGTAGTCCCAGTTATTTGGGAGGCTGAGGCACGAGAATCGATTTTTACCCAGGAGGTGGAGGTTGCAGTGAGCCTTCAGGATCATACCACTACCCTCTAGCCTGGGCAACATAGTGAGACTCCTCATGTCAAGAATAAAACAAACCAGATAATAAGCCATTTTTTCACACCAATATGAGATAGGCCCCTTGCACTCTTAGGGATAAGAGTGTGGTCCTTAGAACCTTCCCGCCTTGTGTCCATAGCCCCTCACCCACACTGTTTTTGTGGCATTAAGATGCCTCTTGATCATGGTCCTGTGTGCCTTTCACTGCCTAACTTCTTAATTATATTCTAGTTGCTTGGCCCGGCTACATGGGCCCCTTGTTTCTATTTGTGCATAATTGTACTAAATCCTTTTCTCATATTAGTACAATAAGAGTAGTTATGTGGAATTAAAACAAATAATAATAAAAGTATGGCTCACTCTATACCAGCAGAGTAGACCCAGTGGATGCGGTGGTCCTGGGTATTTTAAAAATTTGGTGACCAGGCACGGTGGCTCGAGCCTGTAGTGTTAGCACTTTTAGAGGCTTAGGTGGGCAGATCACTTGAGGTCAGGAGATCGAGACTAGCCTGGCCAACATGGTGAAACCCCGTCTCTACCTCAAATTACAAAAATTAGCTGGACATGGTGGTGGGTACCTGTAACCCCAAGGTGACTCCTGGAGGCTAGGCAGAGTAGTATTGCTCTAACCCAGGAGGGTAGAGGTTGAGTAGTGAGCTGTGATCGGACCCCTGCACTCCAGCCTGGCTGATAGAGCAAGGCTCTGTATCAAAAAAAAAAAATTGTTTGTCGTTGACCTTGTTGCTTGGCTATTGTTATCGTTACTTCTTGATTATATGCTAAACAAGGGGTGGATTATTCATGTAGTTTTCGAGGAAGGGGGTGGGCACTTCCGAGGTACGTGAGGACTCCTCCCCTTTTTAGACTATATAGGATAACCTTCTTACATTGCCATTGCATTTCAAAACTGTCATGGCGCTTGCTGGAGTGTCTTTTAGCACTATAATACATTGTAATTAGCATATATTGAGCACTGAGGACCTCTCAGGGGTCACATCCATCGCCATCTTGGCTTTTGGTGGCTTTTGGCTGGCTCTCTTTATCAACTCATGCTCGTTTTATCAGCAAGGTCTTTTTTACCTGGTACCTTGGTGCTGACCTCCTATTTCACCCCTGTGACTAGATGTACTCTTAAATTCTTTCTGGGAATGCAGCCCAGCAAGTCTCAGCCTTACTTTACCCAGCCCCTATTTTAGATGGAATTGCTCCGGTTTAAGCACCTCTGACAGGCTCAGCATTCTTCTCCCATTGATTTATTAGGTATAGGCTCGCTTCAAGATCTTAATGACCTTTGGAATTCCTTCCCAGGTCTGGGATTCTAGCTACTTTTTAAGGCTTTATTACACAATAAAGTTTAGTTGGTTGTATCAGTAGATGATCCTAGGATGGATTAAACCATAGGGCAAGAGAATCCTGGCCTCTGTTAGGAAAGGTACAAATAAGTGGCAGTCAGTCTAGGGAGCTCTTCATTAGAAATTTCAGGATTTACTCTTCTCAAGCCGGGTTTTTCAACCTCATCCATTGAAGTCAAGGGTAATGGTGAAGAGGGAGACCCTAGGCATCTCAGGTCAACTCCCCCATTCATTCCTAAGACTGTAAACCGTAGCCCTTTTCACATGTAATTCCTAGACTGTAAACTCATAATCTTTTCATATGTTAAGCTATAAACCTAGATTCTTCCACGTGTAACATCTGAAGTATAAGCCTATATAAAGAAGGAACCTTCCTTTGTTAGGGAGCTTGCCTGTTAAGGCAACTATGCCACCTTGCTACCGGCTGAATTAACTCCTTCCTTCCATATTCGGTGTCCAAGATATCCGTTTCCCACAGCTGCTCCTGCTCACAATGGTAGCCTATGTCTTATTCTGCCTGAGTCCCACATCCACTCCTCACTTTTCCACCTCAAAGCAGCTGAGCTGGCAGCACAGTGGCTCATGCCTGTAACCCTAGCACTTTGGGAGGCTGAAGCATGAGGATCAGTTGAGGCCAGGAGTTCAAGAGCAGCTGTGGTAACATAGGGAGATAGCTTCTCTACATAAAATATAAAAAATTAGCTTGGTATGGTGGAACACACCTGCAGTCTCAGCCACTTGCAGAGGCTAGGCAAGAGTATGGTTTAAGCTCAGGAGTTCAAGGCTGCAGTGAGCCATGATCATGGCACTGCACCAGTCTAGGTGACAGTGTGAGCCCCTGTCTCAAAAAAAATAGAGAAAAGAAAAGCAGCTGACCTACCTTCTGGTATGGGAAGACCATAGTGCCCAAAGCCCCATCTACTTCAAGTCTCCCTAGTGATTGGGAACTATATAAACCACAATTTATAGACTGGCTTCTTACACAACTTTTTCCCATTTATGGCCAGACCTTTCTTGGTCTCGGTGATTTACAGGCTCGCCTCTCCCAACTCCTACCCCAACCTCCCCTACTCTTCAACCCCACCCAGCACCAGTTTCTGTTTCACAAGTAAAACTATGCCTCAGTGAACTGCACAGTACTTTCAGTTGCCCTATTGGGTTTTGCTAAGATGGCCCTGGGAATTTGGATATGGTCTCTAGCCCCCCCAGCAGGGTCTGAGGATTATCTCCGCATCCCTCTCAGCAACATAGAACAGTTCTCCCCCTGCCACTCCCCCCCAGTTGGCTTCATGGTTCCACAGTTCAGTTCTGCTTTCTCTACGAGCACAGGAATTCCAGCTGATGGGTAACACCCCAGGACACTGTGTGCTGACCAGAAGCCTGGCGGCTGAGTGCTCAGCAAAAAGCTTTTGGCCTGGTTAACCGTCGACGATTGGGCTTTCAATTGAATTCCCGGTTGCAGATGAGGAAACTCTAGGCTGACACAAGCATATAACTTGAATACATCTGATAAGCAACAGATCTTGGATTTATTTATTTATTTTTCAATCTAATTTATTTTCTTTTTCTTTTTTCAATTATACTTTAAGTTGTGGGGTACATGTGCAGATCGTGCAGGTTTTTTATGTAGGTATGCATGTGCTCATGCTCACTCGTGCTGCCCCCACTCAGCTGTCCATCTACATTAGGTATTTCTCCTGATGCTATCTGTCCTTCCCTCACCTCCCCACCCCCCCCAGAGCTAGGATTTAAAGCCAAGTTTGGCTGACTCTCAAGCCGAGTCTGGCTAGGCACACTGGCTCACGCCTGTAATCCCAGCACTTTGGGAGGCAGAGATAGGCGGATCACTTGAGGTTAGGATTTGAGACCAGCCTGACCAACATGGCGAAACCCCTGTCTTTACTAAAAATACAAAAATTAGCCGAGGGTTGTGGCAGGCACCTGTAGTCCCAGCTATTTGGGAGGCTGAGGCATGAGAATTATTTCTAACCTGGAGGTGGAGGTTGCAGTGAGTGGAGACTGGATCACTGCACTCCAGCCTGGGTGACAGAGCAAGACCCTGTCTCAAACAAAAAAAAAAAAAAAAAAGAAAACCACACAAAACAAAACAAAAATGCAACAAAGCTAGCTCACTTTAGGTCAGGTCAGCCCAAGGACTTCCCCCCCTTTTCCTTACTTTCCAGGAAGGTGATGGGCGGCGCCTCACTGGGTTTCAGAAACACAGTTTCCAAGTTTTTTCAGGTCCAGGCAACGTACAATGCGCAGTTCCCCCTGCTGAAGAGATGCAATGGAAACAACTTGCATTAGGCCTGTGCAAAACTGTTAAATATTACGTCCCCTTTGTGGTCCAGTCTTGGCACAGAGCTAACACACAAACGCAACTTCTCAACCCCTTTCTTGAAGAGAAACTTCTTTGTAGATTTTCTTAAAGGGCCAGTGGAATAAATTACACAGCATGCCAAACAGTAAAGTTTGATAAAATTCCTCTTCTCTATCCATCCCCTTAAAGGTCTGCACAGGCAGGGGTTCAAATATCTGTCTCTTCCCACACCCCGCCCCCACCACCATTCTCACATCCTTTCTTCACTCCATGGTGCTCTCTCCACTTCTTTTGTTTCAGTACACCTAAAAACCTGGGCTCTTTGAGCAATACAACCTATGAGTACAGGGCATAACATTACATTGCTCAAAGAGCCAGGTTTGTAGGTGTACTGAACAAAAGAAGTGGGAGAGAGCACCATGGAGTGAAGAAAGGATGTGAGAATGGTGGTGGGGGCGGGGTGTGGGAAGAGACAGATTTGAACCCCTGCCTGTGCAGACTTTAAGGGGATGGATAAGAGAAGAGGAATTTTATCAAACTTTACTGTTTGGCATGCTGTGTAATTTATTCCACTGGCCCTTTAAGAAAATCTACAAAAAAGTTTCTCTTTAAGAAAGGGATTCAGAAGTTGCGTTTGTGTGTTAGCTCTGTGCCAAGACTGGACCACAAAGGGGACTTGAACATTTAACAGTTTGCACAGGCCTAATGCAAGTTGTTTCCCATTGCATCTCTCAGCAGGGGGAACTGCGCATTGTACGTTGCCTGGACCTGAAAAAACTTGGAAACTGTGTTTTCTGAAACCCAGTGGCATGCCCATCACCTTCCTGGAAAGTAAGGAAAAGGGGTGGGAAGTCCTTGGGCTGACCTGACCTAAAGTAGGGCTCAGCTTTGTTGCATTTTTGTTTTGTTTTGTGTGGTTTTCTTTTTTTTTTTTTTTTTTGTTTCTGAGACAGGGTCTTGCTCTGTCACCCAGGCTGGAGTGCAGTGATCCAGTCTCCACTCACTGCAACCTCCACCTCCCAGGTTCAAATGATTCTCATGCCTCAGCCTCCCAAATAGCTGGGACTACAGGTGCCTGCCACAACACTCGGCTAATTTTTGTATTTTTAGTAGAGACAGGGTTTCACCATGTTGGTCAGGCTGGTCTCGATGATCCTGACCTCAAGTGATCCGCCTATCTCTGCCTCCCAAAATGCTGGGATTACAGGCGTGAGCCAGTGTGCCTGGCCAGGGTTAGCTTTGGAAGTCAGCCAAACTTAGCTTTCAATCCTAGCTCTGGGGGGTGGGGGGAGAGATGAGGAAGGACAAATAGCATTAGGAGAAATATCTAATGTAGATGACAGCTTCAGTGGGGGCAGCAAATTACCATGGCACATGCATACCTACATAAAAAACCTGCACGATCTGCACATGTACCCCACAACTTAAAGTATAATTAAAAAAGAAAAAGAAAATAAATTAAGATTGAAAAATAAATAAATAAATCCCAGATCTGTTACTTATCAGATGTATTCAAGTTATATACTTGTGTCAGCCTCAATTTCCTCATCTCCAACCGGGAATTCAATTGAAAGCCCAATCATCAACAGTTAACCAGGCCAAAAGCTTTTTGCTGAGCACTGAGCCACCAGGCTTCTGGTCAGCACACAAGTCTCCTGGGATGTTACCCATCAGCTGGAATTCCTGTGCTCGTAGAGAAAGCAGAACTGAACTGTGGAACCATGAAGCCAACTGGGGGAGTGGCAGGGGAAAACTGTTCTGTGTTGCTGAGAGGGATGCAGAAATCCTCAACCCTGCTGGGGGGGCTAGAACCATGTCCAAATTCCCGGGCCATCTTAGCAAAACCCAATAGGGCAACTGAAAGTTACTGTGCAGTTCACTGAGGCATAGTTTTACTTGTGAAACAGAAACTGGTGCTGGGTGGGGTTGAAAGTAGGGGAGGTTGGGGTAGGAATTTGAGAGGCGAGCTGTAAATCACCAAGACCAGAAAGGTCTGGCCATAAATTAAAAAGTTGTGTAAGAAGCCGGTCTAGAAATTGTGGTTTATATAGTTCCCAATCACTAGGGAGATTTGAAGTAGATGGGGCTTTGGGCACTCTGGTCTTCCCCATACCAGAAGGTAGGTCAGCTGCTTTTCTTTTCTTTCATTTTTTTTGAGACAGGGGCTCACACTGTCACCTAGACTGGTGCAGTGCCATGATCATGGCTCACTGCAGCCTTGAACTCCTGAGCTTAAACCATACTCTTGCCTCAGCCTCTCCAAGTAGCTGAGACTGCAGGTGTGTTCCACCATACCCAGCTAATTTTTTATATTTTTTGTAGAGAAGCTATCTCCCTATGTTACCACAGCTGCTCTTGAACTCCTGGCCTCAACTGATCCTCATGCTTCAGCCTCCCAAAGTGCTAGGATTACAGGCATGAGCCACTGTGCCCAGCTCAGCTGCTTTGAGGTGGAAAAGTGAGGAGTGGATGTGGGACTCAGGCAGAATAAGACATAGGCTACCATTGTAGCAGGAGCAGCTGTGGGAAACGGATCTCTCGGACACCGAATATGGAAGGAAGGAGTTGATTGAGCCGGGAGCAAGGTGGCATAGTTGCCTTAACAGCCAAGCTCCCCCTAACAAAGGAAGGTTCCTTCTTTATATAGGCTTATACTTCAGATGTTACACGTGGAAGAAATCTTAGGTTTATAGCTTAACATATGAAAAGGGTCTCAGTTTACAGTCTTAGGAATTACATGTGAAAGGGCTACGGTTTACAGTCTTAGGAATGAATGGGGGAGTTGACCTGAGATGCCTGGGTCTCCCTCTTCACCATTACCCTTGACTTCAATGGATGAGGTTGAAAAACCCAGCTTGAGAAAGATAAATCCTGAAATTTCTAATAAAGAGCTGCCTAGACTGACTGCCACTTATTTGTACCTTTCCTAACAGAGGCCAAGATCTCTCTTGCCCTATGGTTTAATCCATCCTGGGATCATCTGCTCATACAACCAACTGAACTTTATTGTTAATAAAGCCTTAAAGAGTAGCTAGAATCCCAGACCTGGGAAGGATTCCAAAGGTCATTAAGATCTTGAAGCAAGCCTATACCTAATAAATCAAGGCAGAAGAATGCTGAGCCTGTCACAGGTGCTTAAACCGGAGCAATTCCATCTTGAATAGGGGCTGGGTAAAGTAAGGCTGAGACTTGCTGGGCTGCATTCCCAGGAGGATTAAGGTACTCTAGTCACAGGATGAGATAGGAGGTCAGCACAAGATACAGGTCAAAAAGACCTTGCTGATAAAACAGCATGTGATAAAGAAGCCAGCCAAAGCCACCAGACCAAGATGGCGATGAATGTGACCCCCTGGAGGTCCTCAGTGCTCATTATATGCTAATTACAATGTATTATCATGCTAAAAGACACTCCAGACAGCGCCATGACAGTTTTGAAATGCCATGGCAATGTCAGAAAGTTATGCTATATGGTCTAAAAAGGGGAGGAATCCTAAGTTCTTGGAATTGCCCACCCCTTTCCTGGAAAACTGCATGAATAATCCACCCCTTGTTTAGCATATAATCAAGAAATAACCATAACAATAGCCAAGCAACAACAACAACAACAATTTTTTTTTTTTGATACAGAGTCTTGCTCTGTCACCAGGCTGGAGTGCAGTGGTGCGATCTCGGCTCACTGCAACCTCTGCCTCCTGGGTTCAAGCAATTCTCCTGCCTCAGCCTCCAGAGTAGCTGGGATTACAGGTGCCCACCACCATGTCCAGCTAATTTTTGTAATTTCAGTAGAGACGGGGTTTCACCATGTTGGCCAGGCTGGTCTCGATCTCCTGACCTCAAGTGATCTGCCCACCTCAGCCTCTCAAAGTGCTGGCATTACAGGCTTGAGCCACCGTGCCTCGTCACCAAATTTTTTTAATACCCAACCAGCAGCCCTTGGGTCTGCTCTGCTTATAGAGTAGCCATTCTTTTATTATTATTTGTTTTAATTCCACATCACTCCTTTATTGTACTGATCTGGAAAAAGGATTTAGTACAATTATGCACAAATGAACATTGGGCCCATGTAGCAGGGCCAAGCAACTAGAATATGATTCAAAACTCAGGCAGTGAAAGACACACTTGACCATGATCAAGAGGCATCTTAATGCCACAAAACAATGTGGGTGAGGGGTTCTAAAACACACAGCAGGAGGTTCTAAAACACACTCTTATCCCTTAGAGATCAAGGAGCTTATCTCATATTGGTGTGAGGAATGGCTTATTATCTGGTTTGTTTTATTCTTGACATGGAGTCTCACTATGTTGCCCAGGCTGGAGTGTAGTGGTGTGATCTTGGCTCACTGCAACCTCCACCTCCTGGGTTCAAGTAATTCTCCTGCCTCAGCCTCCCAAGTAGCTGGGACTACAGGTGCCCACCACCATGCCTGGCTAGTTTTTGTATTTTTAGTAGAGACAGGGATTTGTCAAGTTGGCCAGGCCAGTCTCGAACTCCTGGCCTCAGGTGGTCAGCCCACCTCGGCCTCCTAAAGTGCTGGGATTACAGGCATAAGCACCACACCTGGCCAGAATGGCTCATTTTCTGATGACCACATGTGGGACTATTTCAACTGCCACAGGAAACCCCAGAAGTGTTTTGTTTTGTATATATTATTTATATATACTTTTTTTTTGCAAAAGTAAATGTAACACATAATTAAATTAGGATTGATCTCAACCTTCTAGAGCCAGCTCCTCTGGGGTCAAGGAGGAAACAGTTGTTTTTCACATCACCATGCAGATTACATTCATCTTCTATTGGAATAGAGCTCCCAGGCAGTGGTCTGACTACAGAAGAGCAGAGTACAGGACAGGCTCCTGAGGGTAGATAGGCTCTCTTACTTCTCCTCATTGGTCATAGCTTAGCATGGTTCCTTTCCAGAAGTCCATAGTGAACAAAGCACTGGCAAAAACCCAAGTCATTACCTTTCAACTCTCTTGGACAAGGAGAGCTTTTCCTTAGCTTGGACTGAGAACCCATGCACTAGAAGTGCTATTCTCACTAGATTGTGTGACAGGCGTAGGTGCAGGAGACAAAATGGCTAAAATGAAAATGGGAGCCACTGGTACCCATCTGCAGCTACAACTTAAGATGACTACAGATGTGGTCAATGTGACATGTGCAGGATGGGAGGTGGTACAGAGGAATGCGATGGGCAGGGAGTCCTTAGGATAGTCATTGGCCCACTGGCCTTCACGTCTTGGCCTCACCTTGGGAAGCCACAGTTTCCATGGCTTTATGCACAGTCTTTTCATCCCCCCCAAGAACTGCATGGGCTTGATAAGTTTCAAGCTCTTGTCCAATTCATAAACAATGGGAATACCAGTTTGCAGGTTCAGCTCCATGACAGCCTCTTCAGAGAGACCCTCCAGATGCTCAACAATGCCCAAAGGCTGTTGCCATGGGCTGCAATCAGTACCCCACTCCCTTCCCCGATCTGGGGAAATATTTCTTCATACCAAAAGGGCAAATGGAGTAGCCATTCTTTATTCCTTTACTTTCCTAATAAACTTGCTTTCACTTTACCCTATGGATTCACCTCAAATTTTTTCTTGTGGAAGATCCAAGAATCCTCTCTTGGGTCTGGATGAGGACCCCTTTCTGGTAACAAGCCTACTTAGCAAGTTCTCCAGGGGAAGAAGAGTTCACAATGTTACATGTAAATTTTTGGTGCTGCAAAAGAAGTAGCACTCAAATATAAATTTCCTCAACAAGGCATTTACTTCTATAGAAGGGTGCATCTTACAAATGGAGCAATGATGAGTGCACACCTTGACAAGGGAGGGGAAGCGGTTTCTTATTCCTAATGCAGGTAGCCACTACTGCTATGTCATTCCCCTATTGGCTAGAGTTGGACCGCACAGTCTTAACTAATTCCAATTGGCTATTTTAAAGATAACAGGGATACGAGCCAGAGTGGCAGGGTGGGTAGTTTGGCAGGAAGGAACAGGTCAGAGCAGGTGACCACGGGTGACTCAGGTCAAAGCAGGTGAAGAGGGGAACAGATGTGAACTACTGATTAGAACTGGTGGGAAAGTTGTTTACCAAAACTAGAGGCAAGGCAGCAAAGAGAACCAGGAAGTTAAACTTTACAATGGAGAATTAAAGAATAAGAGAGCTGAACGTACCGATATACTGATTCTTTAAACAGAAACTTGGAGTTCACTATATCTAACAACAATGGTTTTGGTGGTTTATGGAAGTATTTAGTGGTTCCTCCCAATCCTGATCTTCCACTCTTTACTCTCTGTAATTTAAACCTATCACTGTTTATTTGGCTTTTTTAGAAATGAAGAAAAACTGCAGCACATATTACTTAGGACAAATGTAAAAATGTCCCACGACTATAAATAGAGTGTCGTTAATGCAACTCGAGACTCATAAGACATACTGGTGACAACAGGGAAGAACTTCTTAAGTTGTCTTCTGAACAAAAAGAAGGAAGGTGACATAAGAAAGGATGACATATGTAATTTATCAACCACAACAGGACACTTCCGATAGTGAAAGGGATGTCAGTTGAAAAAAATGATGAGACAGGTTGCAATCATTTTAGATTTATTTGCCAAAGTCTCGGACACGCCGCAGAGACAAGTCTATGCCTTTCTCTGAAGATAATTTTTGCAAGTCTCCAAATTTAAAGGGGAAAGGGCAGGCATTGAGAAGCACACCGTTTTCACATAAACAAAAGCGGCAGAGGGAAAAATGTGGGGAATCTGCATTTTACATAAGTTAACACAGACAAAATGGGATAGGGGAACAATGAGTTACACATTTTTGTCTGGCAGGATGGAGTGATTGCACCCGTAAAGATAAGATATCAATTTGCATTGCCCGTGGTGAAGTTTTAACAGCTCACCAGGAATTCCTTGTGGGCAAAATATCGGGGAGGTGGGTAGCTATTCATCTTGTAGACGTCTTATTTAGGACCCAAAAGGTGGAGGCAGGTTTGCATGACCCAGTTCCCAGCTTGACTTTTCTCTTTGGCTAAATGAGTTTGGAGTCCCAAAATTTAATTTTCTTTCACAAGAGGAACCAAAAATAACAGATATCAATAGAGCTGGTCACTCTGGATATAAGACTAAGAGATAACTAAAGAAATCCAGATGACTCAATTATATTTTATTTAAAGCTTCCAAATAGAAAAAAACAACAACCAACATTTTCAAGTTGAAAAGGATACAACAAATGGCTAAGAGGAAGCTAAATTCAAAGATAATTGAGGTATTGGTAAGAGAATAAATGTTTTAAATGCATGCATTTATTTGTTAATTCACTCCACACACACTTGTTAAGTATCTACTTTGTTTCAGCCACTATGCTAGGTGATACGCACATCAGCAAAGCATGTGAGGGATGGTCCCTGCCCTGAGCAATACTTTTCAGAGAGATGGATTCATATACACAATAAAGTTAAGTTACCTGGAAGTAAGCACTCTGATAAATAAATAAGCAAAATGTTATAGGAGTTGAAGTCTACAAGCCCAGATAAAAAAACAATTTAAGATATTAAAAAGACTTCTTAGATACAATTTTGAAAAAAACTGCTGATAATCTTTGAGAAATTATAACAACTACAGATTTTTGCTTAGTGAGCTAACCATGTTACAGAATTGCTCAAGCAGCTAATACAAACTTGGGTTAAATTAGTAATATATTGTTCTCCTGGTCAGACCATACCTAGAATTTTTCTGTTCACCATGTTTTAAATTAAATAAGCTCATTTGAAAGCTTGCCAAAGGAAATGGATGTCTAAAGAAAGGTGACTACCATGAGGAGGGTGCTGTAAAGGAAGTCATATAGACTGAGTGACCATTGTGCCCTGTTTTATGCCGAACGCTCTGTCATTCCATTCTATTATTACCCCCCTTTTCACTCTTTATTTATTTATTTATTTTTAGGAGTCTTGCTTTGTCTCCCAGGCTGGAGTGCAGTGGTGTGATCTGGGCTCACTGCAACCTCCGCCTCCCGGGTTCAAGTGATTCTCCTGCCTCAGCCTCCCGAGTAGCTGGGATTACAGGCGCACACCACCACGCCCGGCTAATTTTTATATTTTTAGTAGAGATGCGGTTTCGCCATGTTGGCAAGGCTGGTCTTGAACTCCTGACCTCAAGTAATCCACCCTCCTTGGCCTCCCAAGATGCCACTGTACCTGGCCTTTTTTTTTCTTTTTTTTTTTAAGATGGAGTCTTGCTCTGTGGCCCAGGTTGGAGTGCAGTAGCGTGACCTTGGCTAACTGCAAACTCCACCTCCTGGGTTCAAGCAATTCTTCTGCCTCAGCCTCACAAGTAGCTGGGGTTACAGGTATGCAACACCACACCCAGCTAATTTTTGTATTTTTAGTAGAGATGGGTTTTGGCATGTTGATCAGGCTGGTCTCAAATACCTCACCTCAGGTGATCTACCCGCCTCCGCCTCCCAAAGTGCTGGGATTACAGGCATGAGTCACTATGCCTGGCCTATATCCCTTTCACTCTCAAAAGTATTCTAGTTTGGATGATAAATTATATGGTTGCCTTACTATGTGCACAGCTAATATTTAATAGTATCATTTATTGTGTGCTAGTGGTTTGTCATGCAAGATATCATTTAATTCTTATTACAGTCTGATGATATAGGTGTTACATCATTCTCATTTTATGGATGAGAAATCTGAGTCTCTGAGAGTTTAAGTATATAGCATAAGGTCATAAAGATAATGAAGAAAAATGAGTTACCCATTAGGCACAGTAGGTTCAGTGCCTAGGGCCTACGATACTTTTAGGGGCCCATAAAAATGTTACATTTCCATTTTAAAACAGAAATAAAAAATGAACATTTAGGTTGACGGGAATGTTTTAATGTCTAATAATATATTTGTCTGCATACCAACACAGTTGTAAAATCTAATTTTATAGGTTTTTATGGTTGTTTGTTTTTGAAATAGGGTCCCACTCAGTCGCCCAGGCTGGAGT
This sequence comes from Ateles fusciceps, assembly GCA_036589455.1. NCBI lineage: Eukaryota > Metazoa > Chordata > Mammalia > Primates > Atelidae > Ateles > Ateles fusciceps. Next base: position 17,449 of record JAZHEH010003283.1, read on the forward strand.
CCAGTGGCTCCATCATAGCTGACTACAGCCTCAAACTTCTGGGGCTCAAGTAATCTTCCTGCCTCAGCCTCCTGAATAGCTGGGATTACAGGCCACACAACTGGGCCCAGCTATTTTATTTTATTCTATTTTATTTATTTATTTTTGAGATGGAGTTTTGTTCTTGATGCCCAGGATGGAGTGAGTACAATGCCACGATCTTGACTCACTGCAACTTCTGCCTCCTGGGTTCAACTGATTCTCCTGCCTCAGCCTCCCAATCAGCTGGGATTACAGGCACCCACCACTATGCCTGGCTAATTTTTTGTATTTTTAGTAAAGACAGAGTCTCACCATTTTGGTCAGGCTGGTCTCGAACTCCTGACCTCAGATGATCCATCCGCCTCCCCCTCCCAAAGTGCTGGGATTATTGCCTGGCCTAATCATTTAATTTTTATTTTCGTAGAGATGCGGTTTCTCCATGTTGTCTAGGCTGGTCTCAAACTCCTAAGTTCAAGCTATCCTCCCACATCGGCCTCCCAAAGTGCTGGAATTACAGGCATGAGTCACTGTGCCTGGCCAGTTTGTTTTTGTTTTTGTTTTTAAAGAAGGAAGGGACCCACAAAGGTAAAAGTGCGTAGGGTTTACAAAAGTTATAATGTGGCCCTGATAATGAGTGGCCAAACTGGGATCCAAATGCAGAGCCCATACTCTCAACCACTATATGAAAAGCAAACCAGCTAAGGGGATGCAAGAAAGGCAGACCAGAGCCTCCTGTTGGTGGTCTTCAGCTAGCCAAAGGGCGGCCATAGAAAGAGAGTACCTCTGTGCTTATTTGATGTTTCATTTCTGCCTTTCTGCTTTAGCTGTGCTTATTGAAATCTTATCCAAGCTTCGAGATATAGCTGTTACTGTTTTTAGGATGCCTTACCTAAACCACCTTTGCTGGAATTAGTTTCACTTTCTTCTGTACTCCTGCAGCTCACCTTTGTACAGTCATGCACCGCGTAACAACATTTCAGTTAACAACAGACCACATATATTATGGTGGTCCCATAAGATAATAATGAAGCTGAAAAATTCCAATCACCTAGAGATGTCATAGCTATCATAACATCATAGCGCAATGCGTTCTGACTCATGTGTTTGTGATGATGCTGAAGTAAACAAATACTGATAATTGTGTTCCAATTGTCGACAGTATTCAGTACAGTAACATACTGTAAAGGCTATGCTATATAGGCTAGGTGTGTGGCAGGCTATACCATCTAGGTTTGTGTAAGTACACTCCATAATGTTCACACAAGGACAAAATCACATAATAATGCATTTTCAGAACATATCCTCACTGTTAAGCGATGCATGACTGTATTCACATTATAGCATGTAGCATATTCTGCCATGTATAGTAGCCATTGTATGAATGTTTATTTCTCTTAAGAGTCTGTAAGGTACAGGGTATATCCTTTTCTTTGTATATACCAAATAAAGTGGTTTGAACAAGTTCAGCAAACAGGAACTGAGAAGATTTTCTTCCCCAGCTTCCCCAGTTTATTGTTCCCCAGTTTATTGTTAAGACAAACTTCTTAGCAATCAGACACAGTCCATATTGGAATGATCTACTTTTGAGATAGCAACCAAGCTCCTGACACTGAAAATTTTCAAGCAGGGCAAGAAGGGCATAGAAAGGATTGCTCTATTGATTGGAAGGTTGTACTAAAAGTCCATTAATTGCCTTTCCAACTCTGAGTCTATGGTTTTAGAATTCTACTTATAACCTCAAGAAGCAGCACAGTATTATGACTGAAAGTATGGGGTCTGGAGCTAGACTGCCAAGATTTAACTCTGGGCTCTGCCACTTATTGACTTCGTAGCCATGGGTAAACATTTCGCCTCTCAGAGCCTCAATATCTTCATCTGTAAAATGGGGATAATAATTGTACCCACTGCATAACATTGTTATGAAGATTAAATGAGTTAATATAGGTAAAATATTTAGAACAGCACTTAGCACAAAGTAAGAACTATGTACAAGTTTTTCAAATAAATAAATAAATATATTTATGATTGCTTCTTTTCTGCATTCTTAACTTTGTCCACTTATATTTTGAAATCCAAAGCTGAACCTTTAAAAAACCTGGACCAAAGTATAGCCCAAAGGAAAGCTGAATTCTCAACTCCAATACCTATTGTCCCTGATAATGTGAACCCATATCATTCTTGCTATTTGAACAGCTTTGCAAGGACCTTCTTTTGCCTATCTGAAATATCAGGGCCCTATTTCAGAACCCAAGGAGAACGGATAACATGCTAACCCCTTTCTTGTTTTCTTGTCAGTGTCAGTGTTGCTGCAGCAAGAAGATACTCCCTTATCTTTTGAGCTAAGATGTACTTTCTGGTTTGGCAGATGGTCAAGAAAACTAGATTCCAGTCTTAGCTTCAGTGAGTCATCTGGAGCAAATCCTTTATTTGTCCTGTATCTATATGTCCATCAGAAAGAGCTCCCTGCAGCCTGGCTGGCTTTCATAACTGACAGTGTTACTGTGAGGGTCAGGGAAATGACAACAACTCTGGTGATTATATAAGAAGAAAAGGGCTTATGAATCCCAGTTTAGTTATTCTGTAATGCTACAAACCTTATAAAATCAAATTAGTAAACTTCAATTCTGTGATTATATTTTAATTAAAAAAACAGCATGTATAAAATAAAAAAATATCCTGTAATAGCGATTTTAAAGAAAGTTATCAAGTGATGAAAAAAAAGCACTTAATCTCTTTTATACACTTACCTGATATAATCAAAAAGAACCAGCTGTGTAAGGCCGGTAGCCTTGCCGGGAGCTCGGACACGCCCATCCTTCTCCGTGCCCAAAAACTGCGTCACCACTCCGCGCTCCGCACCAAGCCCTGCACTCAGCATCTAGCCCCGCCATGTAGCTTCCCCAACGCCCACTTCTGCACTCCGCACCCAAATCTGCACTCAACATTAAACTCTGCACCCGGCACCTAGCCCGTCGTTGGAAAATCCCGCCAAAATTTAAAAGAAACCCCGTCAAACCCTACCCAATAGCAGCTTGCCCCACTCCCCCCTGGACAGCCGCTCACCGGGCAGTCCCGCCTATCTACCAATAATAGCTTATCCCCTCCGCGTCCTGTTTCTCCACAACCAATCAAACGCCTTCACTCCCTATAAAATCCACGCCCAAGACGAGTCAAGCGCGACGTCTCTGGCCCCCTTTACCGAACCATGGAACCTCGCCCGGGAGCTTAATAAATTGGCATTTAATTTTCCTATGCTGGTCTCAGTTTCCTCATTTTTAACTCGGCAATAACCCTTACAAGCTGTGATTAGCAATGTAAAGTATTAATTATTGGACTTGAACCAGATTTTTAGGAAAATTACTTTCTCCCCCCCATAATTTGAGGGGGAGGGGTGAAGGATGCATGTATGATACTCCATAAATTCAACATTCTTTACTATAGGTAATAAATGATTATAAACAAGATACAACTTAGATAGTATTAATATACTGAGCCTTGGATTATATATTGAATATAGGACATATTTTCAATATTCAGTTAATCATATGGTTCCTAGCTTACAAGGGCTAGAGCTAAGATTATTACCACGAGAAATGTTGAATTTATGAAGAATAGATTTTGAAGCTTTCAAAATGGTTCATTTCTCAAAAACATCAATGTCCAAACATCTACCTTTTTTCATAGGAGTAGACACTAGCAAGCTGGAAAAACTGTCATAAAAGTATTTGTCACACACAACTTGTGGTCTGTTGCTGATTAATACAGTACTTTTTCTTGTGTGATTCTTAACATTATAGCACAAGTATTATCTCAGTGGATTATCTGGAATAACATCTGAAAGATGGGTTCATCTTTGTGTTTGCTCTTTAAACTATTGTTTCTCCTCTCCCAAGTTGGCTTTGCAGCTATCAGTAAATAAAATTCTTCAGCTGCCTTATTAGGAGTGCTATGAGGGTAACACCTTTTCTGCTTTTCATCTTAGTTTACTGTATTATTTGATTTCGGACTGAATGAATGTAAATAGAAATTAAATGCAAATTTGAATGAAAAGAAGAAGGGCTGGGCGTGGTGGCTCACACCTGTAATCCCAGCACTTTGGGAGGCCGAGGTGGGTGCATCATCTGAGGTTGGGAGTTCGAGACCAACCTGGCCATATGGCAAAACTCCATCTCCACTAAAAATACAAAAATTAGCCGGGCGTAAGCCTGTGGCAGGAGAATTGCTTGAAGCCAGGAGGCGGAGGTTGCACATTGCACTTTAGCCTGGGCGACAGAGTGAGACTTAAAGAAGAAGAGGAGGAGGAGGAGGCCGGGCGTAGTGGCTCACACCTATCATCCCGGCACTTTGGGAGGCCGAGGCGGGCAGATCACCTGAGGTCAGGAGTTCGAGACCACTCTGGCCAACATGGTGAAACCCTGTCTCTACTATAAATACAAAAATCAGCCGAGTGTAGTGGCACATACCTGTATTCCCAGCTACTTGGGAGTCCGAGGCAAGAGAATCACTTGAACATGGGAGGCGAAGGCTGCAGTGAGCCAAGATCACACTACTGTACTCCAGCCTGGGCAACAGAGTGAGACTGTCTCAAAAAAAAAAAAAAAAAAAGAAAAGAAAAGAAAAGAAAGAGAGAAGGAGAAGAAGAAGAGCTCCCTCAAATCAGGCATATCCAGGTTTAAATCCTGGTTCTGCCTGACATTGTGTCTTCCTGGGGAAGTCAGATCACCTAAAGCTCAGCCTTATCTGTAAAAGGCAATAAGAATCTCACAAGATTTTTGTAAGGATTAAATATGGTGAGATAAGTAATGTAAATATCTACCACATAGTCCTGCAGTTGATGTTACCACATTTACCTGTAGTCAATATACTTTCCCCCAAATGTATATGAACATTACTCAGTGTCTATAGCATACTGTTATTATGACAGGAAGTCAAGAGAAGGAGATGTGAAATAACAGATTGGCTTAACTGCAAACAGAAATTTGTATTATCTCACTGCTGCTCCAGAATTCAATATTTAAATGAATGAACTAAATTTTGCCCCTGAAAAACACTTTTAAATCATTTTTAAAATAAGTAGGATAAAGAGTTGAGACCCCCCCCCCACAACACAAACACACACACACACACACACACACACGTTCACTGCGTAATGGAGATTGTTTTACTGTCTTGTGTATCTTAAACAGTGACAAATGTGGATAGTCTCCCTTTATTGGTCCTTCCCTCATCCCTGCCTGTCCCCTTAACATTTTGAATAATGACAGGCATTGGTCCTGCTTCTAAAATGCAGAAATAAAAGCAAAAGAAGTGCCTAGTCTAAAGTCATAGACCTCGTGTCTAATGGAGTTAGGCATAATTGGGAGAAGATGAAAGAACTAAAATAACTAGAGATGCCTGGTTTGAATCAGAGAAGGTCCAGGGGCTAACATAACTATATTTTGGCAACCATCATCCCCCATTCACTACTTCCGCAGAAGCTCTTCTTCCAGGCCTCTCTACAAGAAAGGCCAACTGCTTCTTCTAGATTTTTATTTTTAAATTTTTTAATTTTTTATTTTATTTTTTTATTTTGAGACAGAGTCTCCGCTGTTGCCCAGGCTGGAGTGCAGCAGCTTGATCTCAGCTCACAGCAAACTCCGCCTCCCAGGTTCAAGCCATTCCCCTGCCTTAGCCTTCAGAGTAGCTGGGATCACAGATGTGTGCAACCATGACCAGTTAATTTTTGTATTTTTAGTAGAGAAAGGGTATCACCATGTTGGCCAGGCTGGTTTTGAATTCCTGACCACAACGATCCACCCGCCTTGGCCTCCCAAAGTGCTGGGATTACAGGCATGAGCCAGGATGCCGGCCTTCTAGATTTTAAGGGAGGAGAGAGATGGAGGACCAATAGCCAGACAGACCCCAGTTTCTCTACCAAGAAGCACAGACATCACTCTCTAGCTAGGCCTTAATTCCATCAGAGACAGGCCCTGGACCAGGAAACTTCATATAATTCTAAAATTCCAACCTATAATCCCAACAAGGAGATGAAAGGCCCATGACAAAAACTCAGCATAATCCCAAGTAATTTGCCTCTAAGGATAGAATGCATTTGTGGTTCTCAGTCCTGCCTGAACATCAGAATTATCTGGGGATCCTGGGCCCCATCCCAGAAACTCTATTTAAAAAAAAAAAACACCTGGGTAAGCAGCCAGGGTTAAAAACTAAAACTCTTAACTCAGTAGTTCTCAAACAATAGCATGAATCAGAATCACCTGGAAGGCTTGTTAAACTGTGAATTGCTGGGCCCCACCCAGAAGTTGTAGATTCACTTGTCTGGAGAGCAGCCCAAGAATTTGAATTTTCATCAATTTCCAGGTAATGTTGATGTTACTGGTTCCAGAGACCATACTCTGCAAACAAATGGCATAACCTATCAGAATTTGGCCTTGATTTGTTTTCTTTCCTTTCCTTTTCCTTTTCTTTCCTTTTCCTTTTTGACAGTCTTGCTCTGTCGCCCAGGCTGGAGTGCCATGGTGTGATCATCGTTCACTGCAACCTCGGCTTCCCAGGTTCAAGCAATTCTCATGCCTCAGCTAGCAGCTGGGATCACAGGCATGCGCCACCATGCCCAGCTAATATTCGTATTAGGTTGGTGCAAAAGTAATTGTGGCTTTTGCCATTAAAAATAATATTTTTAGGCTGGGCGCAGTGGCTCACACCTGGAATCCCAGCACTTTGGGAGGCCGAGGGGGTGGATCATGAGGTCAAGAGATTGAGACCATCCTGGCCCAACATGGTGAAACCCCGTCTCTACTAAAAATACAAAAATTAGCCGGGCATTTGGCACGCGCCTGTAGTCCCAGCTACTCGGGAGGCTGAGGCGTAAGAATTGCTTGAACCCGGAAGGCGGAGGTTGCAGTGAGCCGAGACTGCGCCACTCTGCTCCAGCCTGGCAACAGAGCAAGACTACGTCTCAAAAATAATAATAATAATAATATTTTTAGGCCGGGCACGGTAGCTCACGCCTGTAATCTCAGCACTTTGGGAGGCCAAAGTGGGCTGATTGCCTGAGTTCGAGATCAGCTTGACCAACATGGAGAAACTCTGACTCTACTAAAAATACAAAAATTAGCCAGGCATGGTGGCGCATGCCTGTAATGCCAGCTACTTGGGAGGCTGAGGCAGGAGAATTGCTTAAACCCGGGAGGTGGAGGTTGTGGTGCAGCCGAGATCATGCCATTGCACTCCAGCGTGGACAACAAGAGCAAAACTGTCTCAAAAAAAAAAAAAAAAAAGTAATATTTTTAGTATAGATAGATTTTCACTGTGTTGGCAAGGCTGGTCTCGAACTCCTGGCCTCAAGTGATCTGCCTGCCTTGGCCTCCCAGAGTGTTGGGACTGCACGCGTGAGCCACCATGCCTGGCCCAACCTTGATTTCTAACAATTCCCATGGACTCCTCCTCAGTTTGCCCCTGCATCACATCATTGCTAAGGACGTTGGCACTCACGCCAACCCTCAGTTATCAGGTCAGTCCCTATCTTGTGTATCACTACAGAAAATAATCAGCTCACAACCCTCCCAAGGTCACCAGAGCTTAAGCAGAGGGACACACACACACACACACGCCTCAAGCTTAATTTTCCCCTCAATACTGAAACCTTCACAACTGGCTTCTGAAGAGCAGGGCTGGCCCATCAGGAAATAGCAGTCTGACCTCACTGTTTCACTGGACTCTACATAATACAGAGCGCACAGATTTGTCAGCAGCCAAATCAAACACTTTTCCAGCAGGAGATAAACTTAACTCAGAGATCAGAACGCTAATCTTGTCATACTTACAAGGGTTATCATACCTAAGGAGAACTTCTGAGTTTCTTTCCAAGGCTGATGACCCCATTGCTTTTAACAGCATCCTTCAAAGGCATTGCTGAACTAGTAGACGGGGCAGAGACTAAGGGTCTGTGGAAAGTTCAAAATGTGGAATGGAGTCATAGTGAGGGTTTAAAAACATGACTCACACGGAACTCATGACTCACTCTCATGAGGAGTGTGACACTCCTTCAAATAACACCCTATACCATCTGTGAAAAGGCACTCTAAGAGTCTCAGTCAAAGGCTTGCTATAGGCCAGGCACAGTGCTCACACCTGTCATTCCAGCACTTTGGGAGGCAGAGGTGAGTACATTACCTGAGGTCAGGAGTTTGAGACCAGCCTGGCCAACATGGCAAAACCCCATTTCTACTAAAAATACAAAAAATTAGCCGGGCATGGTGGTGGGCACCTGTGATTCCAGCTATTTGGGAGGCTGAGGCAGGAGAATTGCTTGAACCCAGGAGGCAGAGGTTGCAGTGAGCCAAGATTGTGTCATTGCACTCCAGCCTGGGCAACAGAGCAAGACTCTGTCTCAAAAAAAAAAAAGCTTGCTATAAATTAAACTGTAAACAGCTTATTAAAAAAAAAAAAAAAATTCTAGGTTTTCTCTGTGGAAGTGGAAGGAATGGAGGCTTCTATTTTCACCCTTGGCAGTTTTTTTGACAGTGCTACTATTTGAACTGTCAAACTGTGGGAATGGAGGAAATGGAGAGAGGAGGTGACCCAGGGTCCATGCTCTAGTCTAAGGGGTCTAATGGAACCTGATGTGCAGAAAAAGTACTTCAGAGTAGCTTAGCATTGACAATTTTCCATCTTGTCATATGATTCTCCATGAAGTTTTACAGAAGAGAAAAGGAAGCCCAGAGAAGTAGTGAGACTGGAGCATGGTAGAGTTCCCTGATCCCCTTGAGGGTTTCTCAATCTTGGCACTACTGACATCTCAGGCTGGCTAATTCATTTTTGTCGGACGCAGACTCATATGGTTTGGCTATGTCCCCATCCAAAATCTTATCTTGAATTGTAATCCCCATAGTCCCTATAATCTCCTTCCCAGCCCCCCACCCCACCACCGGGGGAGAGACCAGCTGGAGGTAATTGAATCATGGGGGAGTTTCCTCTGTGAAAGAAAATATCTTGGGCCCCCAGGATCACTAGGGAACACTCAAGCTAAAAAATGCTTAGGGGAAACCTGCCTCCCATTCTATTCGAAGTCACTCCTCTGCTCACTGCCACAGATGCATGTCCGATATCTGATTTGCCTCCTTTGGAAAGCTAATCAGAAACTCAAGAGAATGTAACCATTTGTGTCTCACCGACCTGTCACCTGGAAGCTCCCTCCCCCTCTTCAAGTCTTCCTGCCTTTGCTTTAAGTTGTCCCAGCTTTCCAGACTAAACCAATGTACTTCTTACGTATATTGATTAATGTCTCATTTCTCCCTAAATGTATAAAACTAAGCTGTGCCCCTACCACCTTGGGCACATGTTGTCAGGACTTTGTGAGGCTGTGTCACAGGTGTGTCCTCAGCCTGAGCAAAATAAACTTTCTAAATTAACTGAGACCTGTCTTAAATTTTCAGGGTTCACACCCCCATGCTGTTCTAACGATAGTGAGTTCTCACAAGATCTGGTGGTTTTTATGAGTGCTAGGTAGTTCCTCTTGCAGTCCGTTTCCTTCCTACCACCTTGTGAATGTGTCTTGCTTCCCCCTTCGCCTTCTGCCCTGTAAGATGTACCTGCTTCCCCTTTGCCTTCCACCATGATTCTAAGTTTCCTGAGGACCCCCTCAGCCATGTTGAACTGCCAGTCAATTAAACCTCTTTCCTTTATAAATTACCCAGTCTCAGATATTTCCTTATAGCACTGTGAGAACAGACTAATACACAGACCTATGGATTGTACGATGTTTAGCAGCATCCCTGGCCTCTACCCACTAGATGCCAGTAGCACTGCCCCCACCCCAAGTCTCCAGATATTGTCAAATATCCCTTGGTGGGGCAAAATAGTCCCCAGTGAATAACCACATCCCTGGAAAAATAAAAACTTATGTTCAGAAAAAAACCTGTACCCAAATGTTTATAGGGGTTCTAATTATAATCACCAAAAACTGGAAACAACCTTAATGTCTTTCAATGAGTGAATGGCTAAACAAATGGTGGTAAATGTATTTAATGGATTACTACTCAGCAATAAAAGGAAAGAGCCATTAATAGACACAACAAATTTAATGGATGTCGAATGCATTATGCTGAGTTAAATAAGTTAGCCTCAAAACATTACAGACATTATGGGATTCTATTTATAAGACATTCTTGAAATGATAAAACTATAAGGGCAGAAAACAGATCACTGATTACCAGAGGTGACATATGAAGGAAGGGTGTGACAGAGGGATAACATCAGGGAGTTTTTTGGGGTGATAGAACTATTTTGTATACTTATTATGGTGTTGTTTACATGCATGAAAGCTGGTAGAACCACACACTTTCTGTTGTATATTGCATACCACACCAATCCATTAATTTCCTTGTACTTCCCCATCATAGCTCTTACATGGCTACTTGCATTGTCAAGAACAATATTTTGAAAGGAATCTTTTTTTCTGAACAGCAGGTCTCAACAGTGGACTTAAAATATTCAGTAAACCATTCTGTAAACAGATGTGCTGTCATCCAGGCTTCATAGTTCTATTGATAGAGCACAGACAGAGTAGATTTAGCATAATTCTTAAGTACCCTAGGATTTTAGAAGGGTAAATGAGCAATGGCTTCAGTTTAAAGTCACCAGCTACATTTTATCCCCCAACAATTGAATCAGTCTCTTTTTTTGTAGCTTTAAAGCCAGGGATTGACTTCTCCTCTCTAGCTGTGAAAGCCTAGATGGTATCTTCTTCCAATAGAAGGCTGTTTGTGTACATTGAAAATCTGTTGTTTAGTGTATTCACTTTCATCAGTTATCTTTGCTAGATCTTCTGGATAACTTGCTGCAGCTTCTCCATCAGCACTTACTGCCTCACCTTGCACTTTATGTTATAGAGATGACTTCTCTCAAACCTCATAGTCAACCTTGGCTAGCTTCCAATTTTCTTCTGCAGATTCCTCACCTTCCTCAGCCTTCATGGAATTGAAGTGAGTTAGAGTCTTGCTGTGGATTAGGCTTTGGCTTAAAGGGATGTTGTGGCTAGTTTGATCTTCTATATAGGCAACTAAAATATTCAAATTTTCTCCATATCAGAAGTAAGGCTCTTTTGCTTTCTGATATGGTCTGGATTTGTGTCCCCACCCAAATCTCATGTCCAAATTGTAATCCCCAGTATTGGAGGAGGATCCTGGTGGGTGATTGGATCATGGGAACAGACATCCCCCTTGCTGTTCTCATGATAGTGAGTTCTCACAAGATGTGGTTGTTTAAAAGTGTGTAGCACCTCCCTCTTTACTCTCTTTCTCATGCTCCCACCATGTAAGACATGCTTGCTTTTCTTCACCTTCCACCATAATTGTAAGTTTCCTGAGGCTTTCCCAGCCACGCTTCCTGTACAGCCTGTGGAACTGTGAGTCAATTAAATCTCTCTTCTTTACAAATTACCCAGTCTCAGGTTGTTCTTTACAGCAATGTGAGAATGGACAAATACAAAAAAAAATTGGTACCTAGGAGTGGGGCATTGCTATAAAAATACCTAAAAATGTAGAAGTGGCTTTGGAGCTGGGGTAATGGGAAGAAGTTGGAATAGTTTGGAGGGCTCAGAAGAAGACAGGATGATGAGAAAAAGTTTGGAACTTCCTAGAGATTTGTTAAATTGTTGTGACCAAACTGCTGATAGTGATATGGACAATGGAGTTCAGGCTGAGTTGGTCTCAGATGGAGAAGAGGAACTTCTTGGGAACTAAAATAAAGGTCACTCTTGCTATGCTTTAGCAGAGACTGGTGGCATTGTGTCCCTGCTCTAGGGATCTGTGGAACTTTAACCTTGAGAGTGATGATTTAGGGTATCTGGCAGAAGAAATTTCTAAGCAGCAAAATGTTCAAGATGTGGGTATTAGTCTACTCTTGTGCTGCTATGAATTACCTGAGACTGGGTAATTTATAAAGAAAAGAGGTTTAATTGATTCACAGTTTCACATGGCTAGAGTGGCCTCAGGAAACTTAAAACCATGGTGGAAAACACCTCTTCACAAGGCAGCAGGAAAAAGAATGAGTGCCAGCAGGAAAAATGCCGAACACTTATAAAACCATCAGATCTCATGAGAACTTACTCACTATCATGAGAACAGCATGGGGGAACCACCTCATGATTCAGCTACCTCCCACTGGGTCCCGCCCATGATATGTGGGGATTATGGGGATTATAATTCAAGATGAGATTTGGGTGGGGCACAGCCAAACCATATCAATTTGGCCTGGCTACTTCTACAGCATATGGTCATATGCATGACCAAAGACATGATCTGAAAATGGGACATATTTAAAAAGAAAGCAGTGAGACGTTGGTCACCACCTGTGGAAGTCTGGCCTGTAAACCCTGACTCAATGATGGGTGAATGAATGCACTCTCATACCATTACAGTGATGCAAGTAGGGTAGGGATGGCCGTTGACTGCTTTCAGAGAGCAAAGTGCAACCAATCGACCAAGACTCCCTTTTGTTACAATAGAGGTTCTAAGTTAACACACTTGTGGATAATTAACATGGTTAAGGGAATGGTATTATGACTGATAAAAGCTTTAGGTTCCTGGGCCCAGAGTAAATACTATTAACAGGTAATTCCCCTTTGATCCTCCCCCAGAGGGCACCCAGCACAAAATTAACATGAGTAAACAGAGTGGAGACAAAGGGATGTGGGGTAAGCAGACTTAAATTTGGAATGCCTTTGATTGGCTCTATCTCTTTCTTATGCTAATATTAATGAGGCAGCTGCCTTCAGCCTGCCTCAATAAAAACTTTTGTCCTTCCAAAAGGTTAGAGATTACATTCTATAACTTTTCCTAATAGTTAATATCTTGCCAGCCACCTCGAGTGAATATCAACAAGGCAGAGCATAAAGTTTAGAAAATGTGCAGCCTGACCATGTGGTAGAAAGAAAAACCCATTTTCTTCTTTTTTTTAAAGATGGGGTTTCACCATATTGGTCAGGCTGGTCTTGAACTCGTGACCTCAGGTGATCCGCCCGCCTCAGCCTCCCAAAGTGCTAGGATTACAGGTGTGAGCCACCACGCCCAGCCAGAGAAACCCATTTTCTAAGGAGGATTTCAAGCCAGCTGCAGAAATTTACATAAGTAAGGAGAAGCTGAATGTTAGTATCCAAGACAATGGGGAAAATGCCTTGTAGACATTTCAGAGATCTTTCAGGCCTGGAGGCCTAGGAGAGAAAAATGGTTTCATGAGCCAGGCCCAGGGCCTCGCTGCACTGTGCAGACTCAGGACATAGCACCCTGCATTGTGGTCATTCTAGCTCCAGCTATAGCTAAAATGTGCCAAGGTGCAGCTCAGGCTGTTGCTTCAGAGGGTGCAAGCCCCAAGCCTTGGTGGCTTCTATGTGGTGTTATGCCTGCAGGTGAATAGAGGGCAAGAGTTGAGGCTTGGCAGTCTCTGCCTAGATTTCAGAGTATGTATGGAAGTGCCTGGTCATCCAGGCAGAAGTCTGCTGCAAGGGTGGAACCCTCAGGGAGAACCTCTACTAGGACAATGCAGAGGGGAAATGTGGGGTTGGAGCCCCCACACAGAATCCTCAATGGAGCACTGCCTAGTGGAACTATGAGAAGAGAGTCACCATCCTCAGACTCCAGGACGGTAGATTCACCAACAGCTTGCACTGTGTACCTCAAAAAGCTGTAGGCACTCAATGCCACCCTGTGAAAGCAGCTATGGGGGCTGTACCCTGAAGAGCCATAGAGGCAGAGCTGACCAAGGCCTTGGGAACCCACATGCAACAGTGTTGCCTGGATATGAGACATGGAGTCAAATCTTTGGAGCTTTAAGATTTAATGACTGGCCTGCTGAGTTTTGGACTTGCATGGGGCCCGTATTTACCCAATGACTATATCCACCTTGTATCTTGGAAGTAACTAACTTGGTTTTTATTTTATAGACTCCTAGGCAGAAGGAACTTGACTCATCTCAGATGGGAATTTGGATGGTGGACTTTTGAGTTAATGTTGAAATGAGTTCAGATATTGGGAGACTGTTGAGAAGGGATGATTGTATTTTGCAACATGAGAAGAACATGAGATTTGGGAGGGGGCAAGTGTGGAATATGGTTTGGATTTGTGTCCCTACCCAAATCTCACCTATGAATTGGAATCTCCTACGTTGGAGGAGGGGTCTCATGGAAGGTGACTGGATTATGGAGATGGACTTCCCCCTTGCTGTTTTCATGATAGTGTGTTCTCATGAGATCTTGTTGTTTACAAGTGTGTAGCACCTCCCCCTTCACTCTTTTTCACCTGCTTCCATCATGTAAGATGTGCCTGCTTCCTCTTTGCCTTCCACCATGATTGTAAATTTCCCTGAGGTCTCCCCAGCCATGCTTCCTATATAGCCTGCAGAACTGTGAGTCAATTGAACCTCTTTTCTTTACAAATTACTCAGTCTCAGGTAGTTCTTTATAGCAATGCAAGAACAGACTAATACACATCCTGTTTTTTTTCTTTTCTTTTTCAGAGATAGTGTCTTGCTCTGCCACCTGGGCTGGAGTGCAGTGGTGTAGTGGTGCAATCATAGCTCACTGCAATCTTGAACTTCTAGGACTCAAGTGATTCTCCCACCTCAGCCTCCTGAGTTGCTAGGCATACAGCATGCACCACCACATGCATCTAATTTTTTTACTTTTTTATAGAGAGAGCCTCACTATGTTTCCCAGGCTGGTCTTGAACTCCTGGCCACAAGCAATCCTCCCGTCTCGGCCCATTTCAGACTTCTAGCCTTCAGAACTGTAAGATAATAAGTTGGTTTTAACACACTATGTTTCTTGTAATTTGTTACAACAGCAATAAGAAACTAAAATAGTCAGTCACCCAGCTGGTAAGTGGCAGAGTTGGTATCTTGCAAATAGGTGTGGTAGATTCCAAAATCAGCACTCTTTCCATCACGATGGGGATGTGGTAGTTTTAAAGAAATTGTGGATTCAAAAGTGGAAGGCAATGAGCTGTAAAAGCAAGAAGGGCACGGGAGTACTGATGATGGGGCCTAGTTGCCCTCAAATAACTTCCATATAGCCCGATGTTTTTCATTTCAATAGTTATAAAGTCATTTGGGTTCAAAAGCACTCTTTTCAAATTATCGCAAATATGTCTGGTAAGATCCAAAGGTCATTGGCACTTTAGGATATATTGAGTTAATCTGGTTTTCTCTTATACTCAGTGATAATAACTTCAATGAAGAAATTGGAGTTTTGACAATAGTCACCCTAACTGGAATGAGATGGTATCTCATTGTGATTTTGATTTGTATTTTCCTGAGGATTAGTGATGTGGAGCATTTCTTCATATACCTGTTGGCCATTCGTATGTTTTCTTTTGAGAAATGTCTGTTAATGTCTTTTGCCAGTTTTTAATAGGGTTTTTGCGGTTGTTGAATTTCCTTATATATTCTGAATATTAACCCCTTGTTAGATGTATAGTTTGCAAATATTTTCTCCCATTATGTAGGTTGTCTCTTCATGCTGTTAATTTAGAATAACTATTATTTTTAAAAAAAGTGTTGGCAAGGATGTGGCAAAAAGGAGAAATGGTGACACACTGCTGATGGGAATGTAATACAGCCACTATGGAAAACAGTACAGACATCCCTGAAAATATTAAAAATAGAACTGCCATATGATCCAGAAGCCCCACTACTGGGTGTATTTCCAAAGGAAACAAAATCAGTACATCACAGATATTTGCACTTCCATGTTTACTGCAGCACTATTCACAATAGCCAAGACTTGAAATCAGCCTAAATGCCCAATAACAGACGAATGGTTGAAGAAAATATGGTATATCTATACAATGGAATACTATTCAGCCATAAAAATAATGATATCCTGTCATTTGAGACAAGATAGATGATCCTGGAGAATGTCATTAAGTGAAATGAGCAGACACAGAAAGGCAAATACTACATGATCTCACTCATTTGCAGAACCTAAAAAAATGTTGATCTCATAGAAGCAGAGAGTAAAACAGTAGTGACCAGAGGCTGGGGAGTCGTGGAGAGGGAATGATGGAGAGGTTGGCAACAGGTACAAAGTTACAATTAGATAGGAGGAATGAGTTCTGATATTCTATTGCACGGTAGGGTGACTATGGTTAACAGTAATGTAATTGTATGTTATAAAATAGCTAGAAGAGAGGCTTTTCAATGTTCTCACCACAAAGAAATAATAAATTCATAAGGTGATGGATATGCTCACTGCCCTGATTTGATCATTATACAATGTATACATGTATCAAAACACTGAATTGTACCCCATAAAAATGTACAATTATGTATCAATTAAGACTTTTTAAAAAACAAATTGAAGTTTTGATTGGGTGAAGTGAAGCAAATAATTTTGAAGTATTGGCAGCACTTCAGTTTACAGGCAGGCCTTACTTCAGAGAGAGTGATGACAATTAAAAGCTTGGAACCATTGAGGGCAATAGGTACAGTATGCCAAAGACTGCTCAACCTACTTCAAACTTTCCAGAGGGAGATTGACTGTACAGATGTTTTCAGATTTCTTAAACTGCATAAGACCCTCTTTATACCAGCAACTTCACGTAAACCTTCTTTTCAGAAGCCTTGCCTTTTATCTCTCACTTCATTTGTACAACTAGGAGTCACACCTAGGAAGGTGAAGCTGTTAAACAAGTAGGGCTGGCTGGCCCTAGTCAAATTTGTGAAAGAGGCAGCTCTATTTCTCTTTAATTTGAGCAGGGACTTTGATGCCTTAATCTAGCAGGCATTTTCCAACAGAAAGGTTTTTGTTTTGTTTTGTTGATCTGGAAGGTTTTGAAGGCTCACCTGGGAGGTAGCCATCACTGCACATCCTTCTCTGAGGTCAGGGTACCAATAGGAAAGAGAGGCTGGCAAGCTGAGTGGATGCCCTGGGTACTTTACTTTTTTTTTTTTTTGGCAGAGTTTTGCTCTTGTTACCCAGGCTGGAGTGCAATGGCACCATCTTGGCTCACCGCGACCTCCGCATTCTGGGTTCAAGCGATTCTCCTGCCTCAGCTTCCCAAGTAGCTGGGATTGCAGGCATGCACCACCATGCCTGGCTAATTTTGTATTTTTAGTAGAGATGGGGTTTCTCCATGTTGGTCAAGCTAGTCTCGAACTCCTGACCTCAGGTGATCCACCAGTCTCAGCCTCCCAAAATGCTGGGATTACAGGCATGAGCTACCGCGCCCAGCCGGGGATTTTACTCTTATGTATCCATTTCCCATCCTATCTCCTCACCCTGAGTAACCCCGAGGATTTTGGGGGGAAATGGAAATTGAGTTTTTTCCTCACAAATAAGTTTACAACACTTTCCTTAACTCAAAAAGGAGTGTTTGGGTATGGGAATGTATCTTGGGTGGGAACTTCAAACACTCTGTATAGGGCTCCCCAGTGGCAAGAAAACCTCTTTTCTCTGTTTAGCTCATTTGGAATAGACATTCTATCAAGAATGTATTAGAGACTACAAAGGAAAGGAGAACAATAATATTCCTTTCTTTTTTCTCATCCTCACTGAATGATACGGCAGGTGGAGTGAAGTCCAAAGGAAAATATATTTCTTCCCCTCCCATCCTTACCGAATACATAGTGCTGCCTATAATCCAGCCCCATGATAGATGAACAGTTGAAAAAATAATCTAAAAACATAACAAGCGTAGTTCAGAACTGCTGATAGAGATGATTTAACAAAAGAGACAGACAAAAAAATTTTTTAACACTATAATTATAAAGTTGAAGGCACATCCTTGGCAGAAATATGATCAATTACATGCTTATGAAAAACAAACTACTGAATATCTTAACTACAGTAGATGGATATTGCACAACATTGTCCACTGCTGTTTTGGGTATCAAATAATCAGTGTTTAACAACGTTTAGCTAAACATTGCTTTAACTAAAAACATAAGGTTGAGACTCCTGGTTTTGGCTACAAAAGGCATTTGTTATCAACACTGTTAAAGAAGCTCTTTTAACTGAAGAACAAGAACTCATGCTTTGTGCTCTATCTGGTTTACTCATACCAGATGGAGGGACTGCAGAAAGTTAATGTAAAAATAGGTAATAATTTGGCATGAATCTATATTTTTTCTATTTTGTAAAATAATACTTTAAAATATAGAAAAGAAACAAAACAAACAAAAACCCAAAAGGAGTGATTCCAGGAATGTCTTTATTCTTTTTAACCGGTAACCAGATGCCTCACCCAGAGAAAATAACAAAATGGAGTAAAATAAATATCAAGAAAAATGATTTCAAAGCATGATCCATAATAGAAAAAAAATCTCTTAACATACATTTTTGATTTTAAGCTGTATACAGAAAAGATATGCACACTTAAAGTTTTAGAAACATCTTGTCCACAGTGCTGTTTTAAGCATTCTATGTATCTGAATACAGAATTTTTTAAAAATTAAAATATAAAATTACGTGTTCACAAGGCATGACATTCCAAAATGTTGATACTAAACTAGGAAAAATAACATTTCTATTTTCACAAATGACAACCATACATCTTGAGACTACAACACTACTACTCTAGCTGTGTTTTAATCTTTGAAATTCAAAAGGCATCTTTGGATATTTAAGTTTAAGGTGCCCCATAGGTGAGTCTGAACCAGCACTGGATATTAAAGTATCCTTGTTATCTCAGACTAAGGGCATGGTTACTGAGTGAATACAGAAGAGTGATAAATGAAAATACATATAGAGAACTTCCAATATTCAAATATCAAGTTCAAATATAAATCCATTTCCCTTCAGTATGGTAATATGTGCATATGTATGTGTATGTACATATATATGTATGTGAATACACACAAACACACATTTATAAAATTTGTTCTCATTAGTAACTCCTGTCTTAAAGCTGGCTACTAACTGAAAGCAATATTTTTGATTCTCTCCCTAATCACCTCTTTCTCCTGTGAATAGTGTCTCTCTGAAGCTACTGAAAGTTCAAGATTGCAAAAAAGACTTGTGGTAGAGAATTCAAATGTGGCTACATGTTACTTAAAGCAGGACTCTTTCTAAATAGCATGTTTTCTGTTCTTGTAGTAAGAGCTGACATTATATCTTTGATTATTTCAAGACTATAAGCTGCTATTCCCGCTGTCCCACAATATGCACAAAAGACCAAGAGGATGACTCAAAGGCACACATACTAATGGAAGAGTAACTGGCTGTGTTCAACTGCTTGAGGTGTGTGGGGAGGGAGAAGGAGGGATGCTTCTTTTTTCAACATTTGCCCTATCAGCTGTGTCTTCTAGAAGAAACAAATTGTGTTACAAGATGGGCGACTGGAATTAAAATAATAAATAATAAAACTCAAACTGAAAGCATGGAGGATGGCATAGGCATTGGTCTTTAAAAAGGGCCTAGATATACAAACTCATTGATATTTCATTGAAAAGGGTTTGCCTTTCTAGATCAATAGCACCTTCATAAAAAGCTTCAGTCCTCTCTTTGAGATAGCTGAGACAGAAATTAGATCTTTTCTAAATCTGAAAGACAGCATGGAATAAGTTTGTAAACTTTGCATGTGTATACATGAAAGGATAAAGAGAAAAGGGGTAGGAAAGGAAGAACTACATCCCCTACTCCCACCTGATTTTAAGATTCTGCTTTAGAAAAATGATTTTTTGTATTTATTACTGACCTCAAGGGGAGAAAAGAACTAACATTTACTGAGTACAAATCCTATGTGCCAGATGTTGGGTTAGCAGCAGCTTTGCTTATGGTAATGGGAACAAAATGTTAGGAATTTTCTTATGCGTCCTCTTCATTTACATATTCTGCATATGAAATCCATCTTGCAACCAACAAATAAATTTAAATAGTCTTACAAGTACCAGATCTCTGACCAGTGTGTTAGCTACCAGGCACTCACAAGAGAATTTCTAAATCCATTTACCAATGGGAACAAGCTCCTAAAATTTGCCAACCACACTAACTAGGCAAGTTCAAATGTTTTATTTAAACTAGAGAAAAGTATATATTTGGCTAAAAAAGCGTCATAACCTAGGGAAATTTTAGTTTCTGTATTATGATTTTACTGTATTTTTTGGTAAATGGAGCTTTGTGTAATAGCATTATTTTAAAAGTCTTTTTGAGAGGTTATCTGAAACACTAAAAGATAAATAAAATCTATTAAATTATATATACTAGCAAAGTGATTGTACTCAATTCAAAAACTACAAATTTAGGCCGGGCATGGTGGCTCATGCCTGTAATCCCAGCACTTTGGGAGGCCAAGGCAGGCAGATCACCTGAGGTCAGGAGTTGCTTAAGACCAGCCTACCCAACATGGTGAAACCCCATCTCTACTAAAAAATACAAAAATTAGCTGGGTGTATTGGTGGGTACCTGTAATCCCAGCTAATCGGGAGGCTGAGGCAGGGACAATTGCTTGAACCCAAGAGGCAGAGGTTGCAGTGAGCCAAGATGGTGTCACTGCACTCCAGCCTGGGCGACAGAGTAAGACTCCGTCTCAAAAAAAGAAAAAAAAAAAATTAGTGAATCCAGGTAATTTTATATGACCTGTATATGTTAAAGATAATAGTGTCAATCTTTGAAAATCTGTTGAGCAGAAGAGGCTCATAATGTTAAGTTTCCGGACTGAGCTCAACAGACTACGAGAAGAACAACTTAGAGTCAGACTCGGCAGGAGTGAAATGAAACTGAGCGAAGAGCTAGGAAAGTTGAAGGAATAATTTGACTTACTTTTTACTACAGTGGAAAGATGGGAGGCAGGGAACCCTACAGAGCTTTAAGGACTTTCGAGCTACAAAATGTAAAAAGGAGCAAAATATTAGCACAGTTGTCAGTTATTTTTAGTCAATGAAAAACCACCTAAACTTGGTTAGCTTGAAAGAAAATAACAAAAGCATCTAAAAAAGCAACTTCAAGGACAAGGATGCAGGGAGAATGGCGGAAAGAAAGCCTGTAATAAATAAGGCACATCTATTTTTAAATAGTTTCAACTGTTTTCCTTCTAAAACTAGATGCTTTATACACAGTGCTTTGAATGTCATTGCTCCCCCAGTGAGGCAGGGATACAGGCTTGAGAGTATCTTCAGTATCTTGAATTCAATAGCATGAATATCTTCAGCTCTCAAATCTTCAAATTTTTTAGTGTCTTCTTCTTGGGCCCTTTTTTGGTCAAATAAAAAAATATCACTTTAGCAGCAGTTCAGCAATCTCTAATTGTAGGGCTTGTTGTAAACCTCACTGCTCTACCTTATCTGTTGTTAGTGAAAACAAAAATATACTGGAAATCCAGTTTAAATAAAGCTAAGTTCAGAGCTGATGCCTTGAAAAAGATATTTTTGTCAATAGATAAACGCAACTCAAATAGAATCTCTAATGTAAGAGCACGAGACCAACATAAAATCCTTCTACGGTATTTTGAAAAGTGAAGGTAACATCATGAATGCTGTGTCAGTGCGTGACAAGATAAACTAGCAGCACTCTCCGTGGCCTTTCATAATGTAGTGTCATCATCTTCCCTGAAGTCTCCCACCAGGAGTGAATGCTTGTCAGGTTCACTGGTAACAACGCTGTTCAGGGAGCGTTTATCAGACAGTAGTGAGTTTATAGAGGCTCTGCTATAATTAACAATCCGGTCCAGCAAACCTAGTTTAGGAGAATTTCTTGAGGTATCATCTATTCCAACATGAACGCTGATTTCTGAAGGACTCTTCTGTCCTATCTGGCTCCGGGCAGGCAGTTCATAATTCTCATAAGTTGGTTTCCTGTAACTGGACACATGCAAAAGTACACCAGTTTGAAATAACCGAAAGTAAATGAGATGCCTGCTACGTGTACAAAAGAAAGAAGGAGATTTGCCTGGTATGAAATGTATAAAGGTGATCACTGGTAGGAAAATAGCTTGAAATGAATTATGTAGAGTCACATCATCAGATATCCTACTTCTCAGAGCTAGTGAACTATATTTTATCCCACTCAGTGCTTGTGGTTGCTATGCATAAAGTACACGAAGTAACAATTACATAGCTAATTATTATTGTTAGCTAATAATAATTCTTTTTTTTTTTTTTTTTTTGAGACAGAGTCTTGTTCTGTCGCCTAGGCTGGAGTGCAGTGGCATGATCTCAGCTTACTGCAACCTCCGCCTCTCAGATTCAAGAGATCTCCTGCCTCAGCCTCCCGAGTAGCTAAGATTATAGGCGTCCACCACCAGGCCCAGCTACTTTTTGTATTTTTAGTAGAGATGGAGTTTCACCATGTTGGCCAGGCTGGTCTTGAACTACTGACCTCAGGTGATCTGCCCGCCTCGGCCTTGCAATGTGCTGGGATTACAGATGTGAGCCACCACACCCGGCCGCTAATAATAATTCTTATTAAGAATGGTGTGGGCTTATCATTGATCAATACAAGAATGAAGCCTACCAAGAATAACTGGATGATAAAAGGAATACAAAATACACATGTGAGCAAGCTATCATACTTACAGTTTAAGGAAGAGAGAAGAAAGTACTACAGAAACAGATGAAGCAGCCATTGCTGCAGATCCCATCCAGGGCTGCAAAACCAAACCAATGGGCATAAAAACTCCTAGGAAACAAGATGGATTAGTTAAGAGTAGATAATACTAAATAGATTATCGATGTGTTTCTAACATACATACAAATCATATCTTTGATATTTCTTCAGCATTTATCCTCTTGGTGGTGATTTTTGTTGTTGCCATTTTTTCACTAATAGAGTGTTGCTGTTAAAATTCTTTTTTTTTTTTTTTTAATAAAGACGGGGGTTTCACCATGTTGGTCAGGCTGGTCTTGAACTCCCGACCTCAGGTGATCCGCCCGCCTCGGCCTCCAAAGTGCTTGGATTACAGGCGTGAGCCACCACGCCCGGCCTAAAATTCTTGTACATGTCTCCCCATGCCCATATTTCAGAGTTTCTCTAGGGTATATACCTAGGGGTGAAACTACTGGGTCGTAACATGGGCACATCTTCAACTTTACATGGATATTCTTCAGTTGTTCTCCAAAGTGGGTGTAGCAATTCCTAAACCCACCAATAACGTATGGGAGTTCATGTTCTACAATCTCATCCACACTTGGTTTTGACAGACATGTGAGTGTTTGCTCATATGATTAGGATGAAATAGAATTTTTTTTTTTTTTTTGAGACAGAGTCTTGCTCTGTCGCCAGGCTGGAGTGCAGTGGCGCAATGTCGGCTCACTGCAAACCTTCGCCTCCCGGGTTCAAGCGATTCTTCCGCCTCAGTCTACCGAGTAGCTGGGACCACAGGTGCACGCCACCACGCCCGGCTCATTTTTGTATTTTTCGTAGAGACAGGGTTTCACCATGTTGGCCAGGATAGTCTCGATCTCTTTCCCTTGTGATCCACCCACCTTGGCCTCCCAAAGTGCTGGGATTACAGGCTGAGCCACCACGCCCAGCCTAGAATTATATTTTTCTACCCTTTTCCTTTTTTAGACAAAGTCTCGTTCTGTCACCCAGGCTGGAGTGCAGTGGCACAATCTTGGTTCACTGTAACCTCCGCCTCCCGGGTTCAAGCAATTCTCCTGCCTCAGACTCCCGAGTCGCTGGGACTAAAGGCGCATGCCACCATGCCCGGCTAATTTTTTGTATTTTAGTAGAGATGGGGTTTCATCATGTTGCCCAGGCTAGTCTCAAACTCCTGAGTTCAGGCAATCTGCCCACCTCAACCTCCCAAAGTGTTGGGATTACAGGCGTGAGCCACTGCGCCTGACTTATTTTCCTACTTTTTCTACAGTGATCATGTATTACTTGTGTCATTCTTTTTTTTTTTTTTTTTTTTTTTTTTTTGAGACAGAGTCTCGCTCTGTGGCCCAGGCTGGAGTGCAATGTACAATGGTATGATCTTGGCTTACTACAACCTCGCCTCCTGGGTTCAAGTGATTCTCCTGCCTCAGCATCCTGAGTAGCTGGGATTACAGGTGCATGCAACCATGCCTGGCTAACTTGTATAATTCTTCAAAAATCACTTGCTCCATGAATTAATCTTACTGAATTTAGATTGTTCTTTTGCTCTTTGTCCTCTCAGCATTTGTGTGTCGTTGCTGATAGACAGTTTTGTAATTGTTCTCATGTCATTTCATGTCTTTCCTTGGCTCTCAAACAGGAGAGAACAAGAAGAAAATGATAGTTATTTCTCTTATGTCATTACTAACTCCTACCAGGTCCCTAAGTTTAGGAGATTCTCAGATGCTTATTAAATAACTCTAAATTCCTTTTTCTCAGTTATATTCCTTTGTTCACTCTCTCTCTCATCTTGTCTCTCAACCTAAAAAAATACCAGCTGACTATAACAGAATATTAAGTGAAGAGCAGAAAATTCTCTGTACGCTACAATCACAACTATATAATAAGACAAAAACTGATGTAGAGTTTAAAAAAAAAAAAAAAAAGACTAGAAGAAAATATACTTGTATAATTCTTTTAAAATCACTTGCTCCATGAATTAATCTTGCTAACAGTATTTGTGTTTGGGTAGTCAGATTAAAGGTAAATCTGTTTAGAAAAAAAAATTAATTAATAAGCAAATACATATCTCTGTGCAAATATATGGAGAAATAGATGAAGCAATGTGGCAAAATATCATCAGTTGGTGAGTTTAGGTGAAAGGCATACACATTTTCATTGTACCATATTTTTCAATTTTTTTGTA
Organism: Ateles fusciceps; assembly: GCA_036589455.1. NCBI lineage: Eukaryota > Metazoa > Chordata > Mammalia > Primates > Atelidae > Ateles > Ateles fusciceps. The sequence goes on from JAZHEH010003283.1 coordinate 42,183, forward strand.
TGTTTGAAATTTTTCAAAATACAAAGTTGAAGGCCAGGAGTGGTGGCTCACACCTGTAATCCCAACACTTTGGGAGGCCGAGGCAGGTGGATCACCTGAGGTCAGGAGTTCAAGACCTGCCTGGCCAACATGGCGAAACCCCATCTCTAGTAAAAATACAAAAATTAGTCAGGCATGGTGGCAGGCACCTATAGTCCCAGCTACTCAGGAGGCTGAGGCAGGAGAACTGCTTGAACCCAAGAGGCGGAGGCTGCAGTGAGCTGAGATTGTACCACTGCACTCCAGCCTGGGCAACACAATGAGACTTCGTCTCAAAACAAAACAAACAAAAAAGTCAGAGGGAAAAAAATCTGTCAGAATGCTTACATATTCTTAAGCTATAACAAACATTACTGAAAATTAAAATGATTGATTTTAACATTACCTCTCACCATGCCAGCAGGCTACAAACAAAAACTAACCTCAAAACTAATAAGAAGAAGACAGGCTTCCAGTATGTTAGGTCTCTAATGACTTCAGTGGAAAAAGCGATACTAATTAAGAGTCACATACCAGCAGCTATGGGAATTCCAACCAGATTATAAATTAGAGCAAAGACAAAATTTATCCGGATCCTCTTGACTGTCTTTCTTGATAAGTCGATACTTGCCACTACATCCAGAAGATCGTTCTGAGAACAGAAATATTTGTGATATTAGTAAGAGACTCTAACTGAACCATTTGATACTGTGTATATTGAAGATTAAGTCTACCTTAGGGTAATATGTGAAATTAACTACAAATCTCAGATAATGCAAAAACTTGGACTCAGCCTCAGAAGGTGTTTTTTAGAAATTTTCCTCAGGGTTCTGAAAACACTATTGGGGTATATGCTGGCACAAGGATTAAATCTACTTAAAATAATCTCAGCAACTATTTGTTGAAGATCATTTTATTCTAAATCCATTCTTAATCTTATTCTTCACTTTAGAAACTTACAATTCTCACTTGCTTATTAGCCGCGTTGAGAAAGTCAGGGGGTAATGAGCACGACTTCCCATACTCCCACTCCATATTCTCAAAATCTTAATGGCAGAGAGCATGAAATTTAAGACAGAATTGTTGTGCTCAATATACTTTATGACACTATCATTGACCATGTAGGGCAGTCTCATACTCCTCAAGGTCAGGCCATGGCACTTACCCTTATCAAAACCACATCAGCTGCTTCAATGGCTACATCTGTGCCTGTGCCAATGGCAATTCCCACATTAGCCATTGCCAGAGCCGGGGAGTCATTGATTCCATCTCCCACCATTGCTACCCGTTTCCCCTCCTCTTGAAGTTGCTTCACTTTAGCAACCTTGTGAGAAGGTAGAACTTCAGCAAACACCTTAGTAATGCCAACCTATGTGAGGAAAATAAACTCAATTCATTTCAAAAAAATAATAATCAGTACCTGAAACATAACTGAGCAATAACAAGCCATCAGTTTTCACCCACCAGATATCCACATCTTAAAACACTGATAAAATCTAATGATAGCAAGAATGTGGATAAATGAGCTCTCTTATATACCAGAGGCTGATGCGTAAACTGGGACTCTTTTTGGAGGGCATCTGGTAGCATCTATCAAAGTGTGAGCATCATTTGGTCTAGCAGTTCCGTGTCTAGCTCTATTTTGGACAGACTTGTACATGTACAGAAAGATACATGTCCACAGATGTTCATTATTGCCTTGTTTGCAACAACAAAATTTTCAAAACCATCCAAATGTCCATCGTTAGGGAAATGTTAAATAAATTATAATACATCCATACCATAGAATTTCATGCAGCAGTAAAGAAAGAATAAAATAACTTTCTTTTTTTTTTTTGAGATGGAGTCTCACTCTGTCACCCAGGCTAGAGTGCAATGGTGCAATCTCGGTTCACTGCAACCTCTGCCTCCTGGGTTCAAGCGGTTCTCCTGCCTCAGCCTCCTGAGTAGCTAGGATTACAGGCACGCACCATCACGCAGGGCTAATTTTTGTATTTTTAGTAGAGACGGGTTTCACCATGTTGGCCAGGCTGGTCTCAAACTCGTGACCTCATGTGATCCGCCTGCCTTGGCCTCCCAAAGTGATTGGATTACAGGCGTGAGCCACCGTGCCCGGCCAAAATAACTTTCTATGTTCAGATATGGATGAAGCTCCAAAGTATATTGTTATGTAAAAAAAAGCAAATTACTAAACAATCTGTTCAAAATGATCTAACTGATGTTGAAAAGACCAGAATTATACTGTATATGTACTCTGTATATGCACATATGTGCAGATGAAAAAGTGGCAGTGTGGGGGTCAGTAGGACTGGACGGAGAGCATGGGGTAAAAAGGACAACATTTTTACTTTATAGCCTTCTGTATTTTTTGCGCAAGAATGTATTAATACATTACTTGCATCATTTATTAGAAGAAGGGAGAAGGCATTCCAAAGTTAAAAAGATTGAAAAATTTTAGAGGTAAGGCAAATGGAGTCAGAAGCAGAAAGATGGCATGTCAAAGTAGTGCATTAGAAAAATAGTTCATCGGTGGTGTTTAGGATGGACTAGAGAGGGATGTGTGTGGAGCTATTTCCGTGTTTCACGCATGAGATCAGGAGAGCCTGGCTTAGGTTGGCAGCACTGGTAAAGAATATGAGCAACATTTCCAAGGACTCATCAACAGGAGCTGGTGTAGAGCGCTACACAAGTATCCCATAAATGAAGCAAATACCTTTTTACTTATAAGAGTAACACACAAAGCCCAAAGTCCTTCCAGAAAAGCATCGTAAATTTTCTTGAAGGAACCAGATAGCACTACCAGTGATAATGAAAATAGTAGGTAATGTAAATTTCTTAGCATTTGAAGGCAAGACATAAAATGTATATCAAGAATTAGAAGTTATCACATACCCCTATCAATTACCTGAGAAGCAATAGATCTAGCTGTTTTACTGTTGTCTCCAGTCATCAGAACTACTTCTAAGCCCATAGATTTCAGAATATGGACAGCCAGTTCTGCTTCAGGCTTCACTGTGTCTGCAATGGCTATCAAGCCACACAGCTCATCTAATATAGGAACAGCACAAAATAAGAGAACTTGGAATATGGTGAAAGCAGAATAACATTTTGACTTGAAATTTCAGAATGAAATGAATTTTGTTAAGTAAAGTTGTTCAGGGCATGGCTTAACTTAAAATATCTCTGAGCTCACACAGACTTATACTACAAACTCTGTAACAAGCCTCCGTATTTGGTTATGAAAATTTCAGAGTGATGTAGGGGTTACTAATAGAGTAATAATAGGAAAATAGAAAGAGAGACCTTACTGAATATTAGAAGACCCTTTTTGTTCCTTAGAAAGGTATTTGCCAATAGCCTCAAACACTTCATCTAATTTAAAGGTAAATGAAACTGAAGACATACTTTTTTTCTTTTTTAAGGTAAAGGTCGGGGTGGGGGGTGGTGAGAGACAAAATAGGCACTTTATAGTGGGAAAAATATTACCAGAAATTTTATTATTTTATTCTATTTACAAAATAAAAATAAAATGGTATTCTCTGCTTCTTCCAGACCTAAAAAGGCCATAGTAAAATACTGCCTTCATACTTAGCAAATATTGTAAATGTTGAGTGGAATTAATCTCACAACTAGAAATTTACCCTGAGAAATAATTTAACAAAAGAAAACACATACAACCTCAAAGATGTTTATTGTAGTGTCATTTACAATAGTGAAATATTAGAAACAACCCAAATTTCCAACAAGAGGGGGAATGATTATAGTGTGTGAGTTTGAGAAATTATGCAGTATTATAGAAATATTATATAGCAACATTAGAAAGCATTAAGTAAAATAAAGCATGATAAAATAGTATGTGTTCAAGTGTTTTTAATTATTATTCAACTTTATTGAGGTAAAATTTACCTATGATAAAATGTACCCAGTAAAAAATGGTCTATGTACTAATACTGTAATTCTGCAAACACACATACACACATTACAACAAAACTAGGAATGGAATGTACAAAATTAAAATGGACATTGTGGGCTAGGTGCAGTGGCTCACACCTGTGATCCCAGCACTTTGGGAGGCCGAGGTGGGTGGATCACATGAGGTCAGGAGTTCGAGACCAACATGGCTAACATGGTGAAACTCTGTTTCTACTAAAAATACAAAAAATTAGCAGGATATGGTGGCGTGTGCCTGTAATCCCAGCTACTTGGGAGGCTGAGACAGGAGAATCACTTGAACCCAGGAGGCAGAGGTTGCAGTGAGCCGAGATTGTGCCATTGCACTCCAGCTTGGGCAACAAGAGCGAAACTCTGTCTCAAAAAAAAAAAAAATCCTGACATTGTGTTAGGATGATGGGATTACGAATATTATTTTACTTTGCTATTATTTTACTATTGTTATTTTTAGGTTTTAAAAAATCCTTGATTAGCTTTAAAACACAGGCTAGAGAAGAAAGTAACAAGGGCAGGCAAATGTGAGAGAATTTTAAATTAATCAATAATAATCATGTGTTGTTGACATTTTCATTTTGCATTCAAGATGCTTTTGAATAACCCTCATAGTTCAGAGGTCTCTCAAAAATATATAAATTAATAAAACAATAACAGATCATAACACTGAGTCATAGCATACTTATGGAAAACCTCACCATCAACTGCTACTAATACAGCAGTTCGACCTCTTCTCTCATGTTCAGTCATGCAATCATCTACATAGTTATTAATGACAAGACCATTTCTAATCATCCACTCCCGGTTACCAATGAGGACTTTATACTGCTGAGCATTAAGAGCATCTGAAAGTAAGCACAGAAATAACATTTAGTGATTTCAATTAATCTTTATAAAAACCCATGAAGCAAGTTCTTCCTGTCTAACCTTGCACAGTCACTATATTGTATTTTTTGTAGAACACAGCCTACAACAGTGATGTTCAAATTTTCTTAGAACATACTCTGCTCTTCCATGCCTCTGGGCTTCTGCATACATTGCTGCCTTCATCTGAAATGTTCTTATCCCTCCTCTCCAGACAGCAAACTCCATCACATCCTTCGAGAGCCAGTTCAAATCTTACTTTATTGGTGAGGCTTTCCCTTTAAACTTCCATAGAAATTCAATCAAATTAAAAAATACTTATTGTGCATCAGTAGCTGAATGTAGCTGGATGAAAATGTATAATCATGCTGACATCTCATTTTCTTTAAGTGGGCCCTTAGTGCTATCTGGAAACTTGACTACATTTTTCTAGTCCATTCATTCTCCATTTCTTCTAGATGGTTATTTCATACCTTCTCAACTCCCTTCAAATCTCCAACTTCTCCTGCCCCATCCTAATACCAGATGATGACTCTGCTTCCTACTTCAGAAAGAAAATAGAAGCAACCAGAAAAGAACTTCCATAGCTCTCATTGCCACATCCACTCAACTACGTGTGCCTCTTGTGTCTGTGTATCCAGCTTCCCTTCTGTTATTATAAACTGATTCTGCTCCTAATTTAAGGCCAACCTTTCTACCTGCGTACTAGACCCCCTCCTTTGCCTATTCTAGAACATCTCTCCAACAATTCTCCCTGCCCCCTCCTGCACAACTTTTCTATCTCTGCTGCACACTGTCCTAACTTAAAAAAAAAAAAACTCTCTTGATCTCACACACTTCTCTAGATACCACATTTATCTGCTTCCGTACATAGCAAAAGTTCCCAAAAGTATCTCTATTGGCTGTCTCCAATTCATATCTTCCCATTCTCTTGTGAACCTACCCCAATAAAGCTTTCGACTCTAGTACTCCAATTAATTATTACACAGGCAGTGACCTTTACTTTAATAATCCTAATAGTCAATTCTCAGTCCTCATCTTGTCCTATTATCAGAATTTAACACAGCTGTTCACTCCCTCCTGGAAATACTTCCTTCATTTGGCTTCTAGGATACCACATTCTTAGTGGTTACCTCCTCATTGGCCATTTCTGGCCTTCTTTGCCCATCCCTCTTTATCTCCCTAACTTCTTAATTTATAGTGTTGCAGGATTCAGTACTTAACTCTTTCTTTCCCTTTATCCACTCTCACACCTTGGGGTTCTTATCCAGTCTCATGGCTTTAAATACCATCTATACCACTGTAGTCCAAGAGAACTTTCTGTGATATTGGAAATGTTCTATATCCGCTATGTTTAATACAATAGTCACTAACACGCAGATGTGACTATTGAGTACTAAAATGGGGCTAGTATGACTGAAAGATAAATTTCAAATTAAATTTAAATGAATTTAAATAGTCACACGTAATTAGTGGCTATTTTACTAGACACCACAGATCTATAAGCAGAGGACTCCCAAATCTATCTGTCTGACCCATTTTGTTTCCTGGAACTCCAAACTTATGTAGCCAACTGCTTACTTGATATTTCCATTTATATGATATCTCCACTGGGGATATCTCTAATAGGTACTCAAACTTAACATGTACAAAACTGAACTCCTGATCTTTTTCCCAATACTGTCCCTCCTGTGGTCTTCCCCCCATCTCATTTAAATGATAACTCCATCCTTCTAACTGCTTAGGCCACAAACCTTGGCATAATTCTTGACTCCTGTTTCTCTCATATGCCATATATGTACAACCCATGAGAAAAATCTGTGACTCTCCCTTCAAGACACAGCCAGAATTCTACTTCTTACTACCTCTACTATACTGGTCCAAGCTACCATTATGTTTCACCTCGATTATGACAACCTCCACCAACTCATCTCCCTACTTCTGCCCTTGCCCCACATCACCACAGTGTATTTTTGCCAGAGCAGCCAGAGTAATATTTTTAAAAAAAAATTTTTTTTGAGATGGAGTCTTGCTCTGTTGCCCAGGCTGGAGTGCAGTGGCGCGATCTCGGCTCACTGCAACCTTCGCCTTCTGGGTTCAAGCGATTCTCCTGCCTCAGCCTCATGAGTGTCTGGGATTATAAGTGCCTGCCACCATGCCTGACTAATTTTTGTATTTTGAGTAGAGATGGGGTTTCACCATGTTGGCCAGGCTGACCTCGAACTCCTAACCTCAAGTGATCCACCCGCCTCAGCCTCCCAAAGTGCTGGGATTACACGCGTGAGTCACCGCACCCAGCTTACTTTTAAAATATTAAGTCAGATTTTGTTCCTCTTCTACTCAAAACCATCAGATTGATTTTGTCCTTACATATCTAGTCTGAAACCACCTCTCTGACCTTGCCTGATACTCCTTGCCCACCCATTTACTCCGCGCTTGCCACAATGTTCTCCTTGCCATTCCTCAAACAAGTCAAGCACATTCCTGACTCAAGGCTTTGGTACTTACTATTTCTCCTGCCTGGAATATTCTTGCCACAGAAATCCACATAGCTTTTCTCTCATCCCCTCAGGTCTTCGTTCAAACACTACCTTCTCAGTGAGGTCTACCCTGATCACCCTATGTGAAACAGAACCCACTAATCCCAGCACCCCTATACCCCTTGCCCCACTTAATTTTTCTCCATAGCACTATCTCCATTGGACATACTATATTTTCTTATTTGCTCATTCTCTTGTGTTCTTCCACCAAAAATGTAACCTCCATGAAATAAGAACTTAGTTTATCTTTTTTACTGCTGAGTCTTTAGTGCCTTGAACAGTGCACAACACACAGTAGGTGCTCAATAAAAGCTGTTAAATCAATTTCCTATTTGTCAGTGTGCTTGATACTAGAAGTTCACAGAGAGATAATAAAGAAGTCACAGACTAATAGAAACAGGCAGGTAAATAAACAATTATCATACACTGTCCTAGTACAATAACAGAGATTAAGTACAGTTATGATTCAGGAAGAAGAGCAAATACCTCTGCCAATATGTGTCAGTCATTGAAGGTGTCACTGAAGAGAGATATAAGCTGGGTCTTGAAAGAAGCATAAGTTCACAAGGTAGATGCCATTTGTGAACAAGAACATTAAATAGAGAAAACGGTAAATGAAATGATCTAATAAGCAGTAAATGACACATTATAAGGAAGAACTGTAAGTAGCTAGGTTGGGATGGAACACGGAGTACATACGCAGTAGTGAAAAAAGACAAGATGAGTGATGCAGGGAGGCAGGAGAAATATCGTGGGGAACAGATCTTAAAGTCCAGAGAGGCTGGACTTTGTCCAGCAAGAGACAGAGAACCATTAAAGCTGGGATCCTTAACAGAGACCTGTGGATGGGTTTCAGGATACATGTGAATTTCTTGAAACAAAAATTTTCTGAGGGGTGGGTCCATAGCTTTCATCATACTCCTCCAAAGGTCTATGGCTCAAAAACAGCTTATAAACCACTGTAACAAAAGGTGTTGGTTAGAAAATGATATGTTTAGATTTGCCATGTTAGCAAAATCACTCAGGCAGAAATTGGGAGGAAGGTGTTGGAACACTTAGGTGGGTAGATCATGTTTTGGGGGCAGATGGATAGATCGGCATGGAGCCAAGGAAACAGGACTTGGCTAAAGATGTGGATTTTGGAGTGGTAGTGGAAGTCTGTGAGTGGTAGAATAAGTGATGGGCATGAATAAGATTGTACAGAGAAGAGTATGTATTATAAAATGAGAAAAAGACAAAGAACAAAACCCTGACGATATCCAACATTTGAGGGTAGGAGAAATGAGGAATCAAAGGACAATTAAAAGGAACAGCCAGGGGCGCGGTGGCTTACGCTTGTAATCCCAGCACTTTGAGAGGCTGAGGTAGGTGGATCACTTTAGGTCAAGAGTTCAAGACCAGCCTGGCTAACATGGTGAAACCCTGTCTCTACTAAAAATGAAAAAAATTAGCCAAGTGTGGTGGCATGCGCCTGTACTCCCAGCTTCTTGGGAGGCTGAGGCAGGAGAATTGCTTCAACCTAGGAGGTGGAGGTTGCAGTGAGCTGAGATTGCACTACTGCACTCCAGCCTGGTGACACAGCAAGACTCCCTCTCAAAAAAAAAAAAGGAACAGCCAGGGAGGTAAGAGAAGAATCTAGAGAAAACAGGGTCATGGACTCATCCTTTAGGAAGGAAGGAATGGTCAATATTGTCAAATATCTTAATGAGGTCTTGCAGGATGATGACTGAAAATTGACCACTGGAGAGAGCACTGAGGTCCACGGTCATCAGTTAACTTAGAAAGAATGGATTCAGTATTCAGTAGTATGGATGTGGGAGAAGTCAGACTGGAAAGAATTGAGGCATGATGTAGAGTAAGTAGATTCAACAAGCCTAGATTACCATTTCTAGAACTTGGATATAAGAGAAAAAGACAGAATCTATATGAGAATATAGACGGGAAAAGACAAAATCTAGATGGGAATATAGTGATTTTGATGGAAGAAATGTTGACAGGTTTAGGAGAAAAAGCTAAAACAGAAAGAGATGAAAAATAAAGAAGCAAGGGGACATAACAGAAAGAGCGATGTCCCTGATGAATCAAGAGAGGGTGGGATCTTGATGAAGAGGTTCATTAGGCAAGATGAATCATTCCTTCCCTAAAAAAAGAATGATTCTGGGGAAAAAAAAATGTAAGAACACACGCCCAAAATCCATAATTTTGTTTTGTTTTTTGAGATGAAGTCTCGCTCTGTCACCCAAGCTGGAGTGCAGTGGTGTGATCTCAGCTCACTGCAATCTCCACCTCCCAGGTTCAAGTGATTCTCCTGCCTCAGCCTCCTAAGTAGCTGGGAATACAGGTGCAGACCACCACACCCGGCTAATTGTTGTATTTTTAGTAGAGATGGTGATGTTGGCCAGGCTGGTATCGAACTCCTAACTTTATGATACACCCGCCTCAGACTCCCACAGTGCTGGAATTACAGGCGTGAGTCACTATGCCCAGCAGAACTACAATTTTCTATATAAAAAATAAGACAATTTGCAGAGGTGACAAAGGAGAGAGTCACAGGATCTTGTGAAAGACAGAAAAGGGTTGGAGTCGTCGTAGTGAGAAAAGAATGATCATGGATGATCAGCTAAAGGTAGACCTCATCACCCTATGGTTGTGTCAATGAGCACAGTTGGGAAACGTTCTCGACTAACTTGAATGAAATGGTAAGAAGGCATAGGGTAACGCTGATTTGAGGGAATGAAATTATGATGCCAATTTTTGTTTCTTATATAATAGTTCAGGGTTATAAAGTTAGCCATCTGTCTATAACTGCCCCATACTTGGTACTACAAAGAAAATTAGCTTACTTGAGATCTGGGCATCAATAATCATGGAAGACGAAGTTGATGACTGTTCATTACTGGCATCAATTTGAACCAGGGATGCATTTTTAATATTATTGTCTTCTATCTTCCAGTTATCCTTATGTAGCAAGCCTTCAATATTGGTGACTTTACAGCTAATACCACAGCCTGGCACAACCTGGAAATCTATGCAGGTACCCAAGGTTTCAGTGTCCAGCTCCTAACAAACAGAAACAAAAGGATTTCCTCTGCTGTTCTGAGAATGCAAGGTCATTCATTAGCAAGATAAAAGATAACCCCTAGTTAATTCTAAATGTTTATAACAAAATTGTCATTTATTGCCTACTTGACAGTGGATTTTTATAAGGACAAAGGAATAGAGCATCAAACATAACATTCAAAGTTATAGAAGAGCCTCAAAAACTTTGTTTTGGCTGGGTGCAGTGGCTCACGCCTGTAATCCCAGCAGAGGCAGGCAGATTACCTGAGGTCAGGAGTTTGAGACCAGCCTGGCCAACATGGTGAAACCCTGTCTCTACTAAAAGTACAAAAAAAAATTAGCCGGGTGTGGTGGTACATACCTGTAATCTCAGCTACTAGGGAGGCTGAGGCAGGAGAATCACTTGAACCCAGGAGGTGGAGTTGCAGTGACCTGAGATCGTGCCACTGCACTCCAGCCTGGGTGACAGGGCAAGACCCCGTCTTAAAAAAAATAAAAAATATTTGTTTTAATCCCACTCTCTAAAATTTATAGAAAACATGGAAAGTTTATCAGTATTCTCTGCTCTTCCAGTAGATAATTACAAATTAATTTTTAAATTCTATAGTCAAGTCAGGTTTTCTATTCAGTACAGGGCAAAGGGTAACAAAGAATAGGGCTTTTAGTTGCCAGAGGCTCTCCATCTGCTTTCTAGTCTATGTCTTTAGTAAGCCAAAAAGTTCTGGGGGCCGTCATTGTTTCCTGGTTCTTTATAGCTTCATCCTCTCTGCTGTTTGATTTGGGTGTAAGGAAGCCAGGTCAGTAACAGGTAATAGGTAAAGGGAAAGACCAAATAAATAAATTGGCAACACCAATGGTAGAAACTGCCACATTTTAAGTGTAAAATTAATGTGAGATAATTTAGAAAGAATTCATGCAAATGAATAAGAAATAGACAAACAACTCTGTGGAAAAATAGGCCATGGAAACAAACAGGTTAGAGGAAAAAAAATTCAAATGGCCAGTAAATATATAAAAAGATGCTCAACCTTATTCATAATTAAGAAAATGCAAAGCAAACCATCAAGTAAATATTTTTTCACCTGTTACATTGAGAAAATAAAGTGTTGGTAAGAATGTGGGGAAATGAGCACTCATAACTTTTGGTGCAGGTATAAACTGGTATAACCACGGGTATTGGTAATATTCATCATATGGGTATTGGTAGCATTCATCAAAATTTAACTGCATGCATCCTTTGACTTAGCAATTGCCTGATAGGCATTTAATGTAGAGTCAGACTTGCATAAACTGATAAGGATGTTGAATGTATACTGTAAAAGCCAAAAAAAAAATCACATTATAGAATACAATATAGCCATTAAAAATAATGAGGCAGATCAGCATTTCCTGATAGGAAAATTCACTTACTAAAATAAAAAAGGAAGGTAACAAAGATTGATCATTGTATGACCTTTCTGTATAAAGTTTAAAATATGATAAATACATCTATGTGGCTATATGCATTAAAAATGGTTAACAGATGTACACCTTGGTGACTATATTAAAATTATTGAATTGTACACTTTAAAAAGGTAAACTTTATAGTATATGAATTATATCTCAATAAAGCTGTCATTTTAAAAGACTGTTAATAGGTTAACAGTTGTTAAACTTTGGAGAGAGGAATTATGGAAGAGGGCAGGGAATGAGGTTTACACTTTTCATTATGTAATTCTCTGAACTCTCTGAATTGTCAGACCATAAATATGTATTACTTCTATTTTAATTTTTTATGTCAACAGGAGTTATCTGTGTGATAGGAATATAGTTAATTTGTTTTCATCTGTATATCTGTCTGTATGAAGAAATGAGATATATACAATTAAATGAGAAAATACAAGTCTTTTTAGCCTCATACCAACTACACATGTAAATCATAGTCAAACGCCAGTCTGGATTTGATCTGGGGAATTCCCATGGGAGATGACTACATTAATAAACAAGAGGAAAAAAATGTACCTGTTTGCAGTATTTGGTTATCGCTGCTCCTAGAGGGTGTTCACTGTTACTTTCAGCAGTTCCCACAATGGCCAAGATTTTATGCTGTGATATTCTGTTACTTTCCGTTAGAACCTTTACTTGATTCACTACTGGGGTTCCATGAGTAATGGTTCCAGTCTTATCAAATACCACTACCTTTACCTGTAAGAAAATTAAGATACAATGATTTGATAATCCTCCACATCACCTTTACAGAAATAAGAAAAAGGTCTGTTTTCACAAACAGATGACTATTTAGTTTCTTAGTAAACTGACCTTTGACTTAAAAAACTGATGGTCTTTGGGAAAATAAAAGAAGAAATATCTTAGTTATGCTTAATAGTTCTCCTATGCCAATGTTGAACTGTTTATTCATGCTAAATGACTATGAATATATGTTAAACAACCAGAGCTAATTTTTAAGGGTTGACTGTTAATAGGTAATTAAGAGATGCCTTTAGTGCCTCAAGGGTAAAAAGAAAGGCTTCCAATAGTAATGAATTATACATCTGATAGGGAAATCTAAGCAGTAGGGAAAAGATTGTAAGAAGAAAGGTAAGTAATTAAGTTGAAATGAGCACCAGATAAGACCTTTTGGTCACTTAGGCATTATTGGTTAGGTCCAGGTTAAAATCTGAGGCTGAGAAGACAACTCAGTGAACCAATGTGGGAAAACTCAGCCCAGAAAGAAAAAAGGAAGAGTCTAGAATTAGAGAACACAGTCACCTTATAGTAAACTCAAAATAGAAACTCTGAAAAGTTAGTAGCCTAAGGAACCAAGATGAAAGCAATGACAACCAAATATAAAGTATGATTCTGGCCACACGCGGTAGCTCACACCTGTAATCTCAGCACTTTAGGAGGCCAAGGCGGGCAGATCACTTGAGGCCAGGAGTTTGAGACCAGCCTGGCCAACATGGTGAAACCCCATCTCTACTAAGAATACATAAATTAGCTGAGTGTGGTGGTGCACACCTGTAATCCCAGCTACTTGGGAAGCTGAGGCGTGAGAATCACTTGAACCCGGGAGGTGAAAGTTTCAGTGAGCCAAGATCATACCACTGCACTCCAGCCTGGGTGACAGAGTGAGACTCTGTCTCAAAAATAAACAAACCCACCGGGCGTGGTAGCTCACGCCTATAACCCCAGCACTTTTGGAGGCTGAGGTGGGCGGATCACTTGAGGTCAGCAGATTGAGACTAACCTGGCCAACATGGTGAAACCCCGTGTCTACTAAAAATACAAAAAATTAGCTGGGCATGGTGGTGCATGCCTGTAATCCCAGCTGCTAGGGAGGCTGAGGCAGGTGAATAAAAACATATACGTATCAAAAAGAAAAATAAACCCACAAAGTATGATTCTGGACAAGAGAAAAACAGATATAAAGCACATTATTAGGACAACTGAGGAAACTGGAACATGGGCTACAGATAACAGTATTATATCAATATTAATTTATTGATTTGGATAGTTGTACTATGGTTACATAGAGAATGTCCTTATTCTTAGGAAAAGAGCCCCCAAGAACTGCAGTAAAGGGCATATAGGAGTTCTTCATACTAGTCTTGGAACTTTCTTTTCCTTATTTTTTTTTTTTTGAGACAAAGTCTTGGCTCTGTCACCCAGGCTGGAGTACAGTGGCACAATCTTGGCTAACTGCAACCTCCGCCTCCCAGGTTCAAGTGATTCTCCTCCCTGAGTAGCTCGAATTACAGGCGTGCCACCATGTCCAGCTAATTTTTGTATTTTTAGTAGGTACGGGGTTTCACCACGTTGGTCAGCCTGGTCTCGAACTCCTGACCTCATGATCTGCCCGCCTCAGCCTCCCAAAGTGCTAGAATTACAGGCGTGAGCCACCATGCCCGGCTAGTCTTGCAACTTTTAAGTTTGAAATTGTATCAAAATTTAAAATGTCTATAAAAATTACTAGTCTGTATTCTTTGGCTAGGCTCCAGATTTGTTCTAAACTATGTTCTATGTTTACTACAAACCTCTGTATATAGCTTACATCCTCACAATAAGAATATACTAGTAGAAACATGGTTTTAGCTCAAGTCAAGTAGCCTTGAGTTTATTATGGAAATCCCAATATGAGATCAGAGATAGAATTATATTCCTAAAGTCATAGCTGCAAACTGCTGGCTGGTGGCAGCAAAGGCAAAGAAACTGCACTGTAATTGAAGGTCCCAGTGAAGAAAACAAACATCAAGTCACACACAAATAGATTAGAAGGCTGCTAACGTTTGGCAGATTTTCCTGGGCAAATACCTGTTCTGTCTTTCTGCCATAAAGACTAGTCTAGTCTGAGGTAGGATAGGAGTCCAGGTTTTCCACATTAGGGTCTGCTCTAATAGAATAGGCCTACAGTAGTTTTAGGTATCTTAGGTAACTAAGGCCAATCTGGAGCAGAACCAAAATAACACATTTCCTACCTCAAATTCCTAGATAGTCCTAGAAGCAGCTCAGCACATGGACCACGCAGAAATTATTTAGGAGTATGTGTTTCTCAACAGGGGTGTTACTGATAGTTTGGTGGGACAAGTTCTTAGTTTGGGGAACTGACTTACCTTATGAGCCATCTCCAATGGCTCTCCACCTTTTATTAGTATGCCATTTTGAGCACCTACTCCTGTACCCACCATCACAGCAGTTGGAGTGGCCAGTCCCAGTGAACAGGGACATGCAATACACAGAACTGTGATAGAGGCTTGGAAAGCAAATCGTAGTATCGTTTCTGTTCGGGAGATACTTCTACTGTAGCCCTTTAGAAGAAAGGCATAAATTTTGGTTATTGATTTAGAGCTGTACAAAACCAAAGAAACAAAACTCAACACTATTTAAATAAAACCACAATTTCAAAAGTGATATATTCTACCTAGCTACCTACATATGTTTTTTAGTTACAGGTAAGAAAATGCTTTCTTTCTTTTATGAATATAAGAAATTGAGATATGCTGAGATTCTAGAATCACAAACCATGGACTCAATACAAGGGCTCCATACTGAAAATAAAAGTTTTTATTAGAAATCTTCAGAAATAGCTGTAAATGTGAGACATAATTTTCAAAAAATTTGATCCTCAATAAACAGAATTCTTAATCTCTGTATAGTAAAACCATAAATCTGCCTTTCACACCATTCTTGAAACATAACGAAAAAGAATTACGTGACATGCAAAGGGATCTTAGTCATATTTCAACAAAATCCTTTTGGACGCAACAATGTGAACCAAGTATATCTGCTAATTAAGCTCTTCATGACATTCAGTGTTTGCTCATGTGGGAAAAATATAATTGGTAGTTTTAGAAGAAATCTAAGACATCCTGAACTCATGAGAAAAATTCCTGAAGGAAACACATTCCAAACTACTTGCCGGATGGTGCAGTGGCTCACATCTGTAATCCCAGTGCTTCAGGAGGCTAAGGCA
Organism: Ateles fusciceps; assembly: GCA_036589455.1. Lineage (NCBI taxonomy): Eukaryota > Metazoa > Chordata > Mammalia > Primates > Atelidae > Ateles > Ateles fusciceps. Next base: position 58,059 of record JAZHEH010003283.1, read on the forward strand.
GGAGGATCGTTTGAAGCCAGGAGTTTGAGACCAGCCTGGGCAACATAGTAAGACCTCATATCTACAAAATTTTTTTTTTTTAATTAGCCAGGCATGGCCAGGCACGATGGATCACACCTGTAATCCCAGCACTTTGGGAGGCCAAGGCGGGTAGATTACCTGGGGTAAGGAGTTCGAGACCCACCTGGCCAACATAGTAGAGACCCCATCTCTACTAAAAATACAAAAATTAGCTGGACGTGGTGGCACATGCCTATAATCCCAGCTACTTGGGAGGCTGAGGCATGAGAATTGCTTGAACCTGGATGGCAGAGGTGGCAGTGAGCCGAGATCCACTACTGCATTCCAGCCTGGGAGACAAGAGGGAGACTCCGTCTCAAAAAAAAAAAAAAAAAAATTAGCCGGGCATGGTGGTGCATGCCTGTAGTCCCAGCTACTTGGGAGGATGAGGTAAGAGAATCGCTTAAGCCCAGAAGTTTGAGGCTGCAGTGAGCCATGACTGTACCACTGCATTCCAGCCTGGGCAACAGAGTGAGACCCTGTCTCAAAAAAAAAAAAAAAAAACTTCCCAACAATCCTTTTGTTCGATGTGTACTAAACAGACATGAATCATTTAAAGAAACTTTTTAACGTTACAGTAATGGGCTAGACATGGTGGCTCAGGTCTGCAATCTCAGAACTTTGAGAAGCCAAGGCTGGCAAATCACCTGAGCCCAGGAGTTTGAGACCAGCCTGGGGCAACAACATAGTGAGACCCTTATCTCTACCAAAAATAGAAAATTTAGCCAGGCATGGTAGTGTGCACCTGTAGTCCTAGCTACTTGGGAGGCTGATGTGGAAGGATTACTTGAGCTCAGGAGGTTGAGGTTGCTAGTGAGCCTCGTTCGTACCGCTGCATTTGAGCCTGGGAAACACAGCAAACCCTGTCTCAAAAAAAATTACAGTAATGACTATAACATGAACTAGATATGTAGTTGTTATGATTCTGCTTAATCAACTGAAGGAACAAACAGCATGATGAAACAGTGTGACAGCATGGCATTTTTTTAAAATAGAGAAACACAACAAAGTAACACTATTTTTTTTTGATTCAGCATCTCACTCTGTCACCCACGATGGAATGCAGCACAGGGGACCAGAGGATCCTCAGGGGGCTGCAGGATCCCCTAGAGATCTAACCCCTGATGTGGGCCACCCTTAAGGGAAGTGAAGCCTGCCAAAGCTCCCCTTGGGATAAAGGAAATGTGGGCATGGTGCCAATCACTGAAAGTGGCAGTACCATCACCCAGGAATAGACATGGACGCAGGATAATCTCCTGTCCACACCCTTCCGCCACACCCACAGTGCTGCAGATGGAGCAATGGTATTTCCCACCAAGGCCAGCTAGTGCACACTTGGACAAAGCACATTTCTTTACATGGTGGCTCCACCCCTATTGCAAGTGAGCCATGTGCTGCTTGGGCTTTTTCAGAGGGAAGGCTCAACTCCCTCTCTCAACAGAGTGGCACTCTCCCAGGAATGAGAAACAGACAAATCATGGAGTTACCTGCTTCAGTCTGGGGGAAGAGACTCTCCCCCAAACCCATTTTTCGTGGTAGCTATGAGAGGGGCATACTCATGGGAACCAAAGAACAAAGTCCTTATGAAATGAAGGTCAGGAGCCCTACAAGAAGGGCACAAAGGGAAGCTGGATCATGTTCTTGCTGGCATAGGATCAGGAGTGGGAGTGCACCCCTAATGTAATCTCTTCCCACCACCCCTGCATCAGAGCAGGTGCTTCCACCTGACAACAAACTACTTGCTGGTTCTTACTCTTGAGCGCCATCTACTGGTATGCAGCCTGAACTGCATCATAAAAATTTAAAATCTGCTAACAGAAGGGCTTAGTTCTAGCCCATAAAATAAGTCCACAGGGACTTCTGCACCCTAAACCCTACAGGAGAGTGTCAGCTCTAATGGCTAATACCTCACTACAAAAAGCAGCATCTGAGAAAGCTATGGCATAGAAGCTATCCACCACCAAGCAATCTGTACAGCACGTTGGCCCCCTGAAAGCATCAAGAAACAAAGCTAAATGATCATATACAACATACACCACAGTAAAGCACTCAATGGGGAAAAAAGAAGAAGAGAAGAAAGTCCCATGGAAATGATAGCAAATTAAAACACAGGAAGCAAAAGCTCCCCTCAGATACGAGAAAGAATCAGTGCAAGAACTCCAGCAGTACAAAAAGTGTTTTCACACCTCCAAAGGATTCTAATAGCTCTCTAGCAACAGATCCTAAGATGACTGAAATAAGTAATTAAAATATGATTGCAAGGAAACCTCAATGAGATCCAAATGAAAATTGAAATCCAATATAAAGAAACCAGAAAACACGATTAGGATATGCAGGAGGAAGTAGCCAATATTAAGAAAAAACCAAATGGAACTGCTGGAACTGAAAAATTCACTAAAGGAATTTCAAATTCAGAGAACTCCTGCAAGACACTATACAAGACGAACCATATCCAAGGGACACAGGCATTAGAATATCCAAAGTCACTGCACAAGAAAAAATCTTAAAGGCAGCTAGCTGGACTAAAAGGGCCAGGATTTCCTAGAGAGCAATACCCATCAGGCTAACAGGAGATTTCTCAGTGAAAATGTTACAAGCTGGAAATGATTGGGGGGCCTATTTTTAGTTTCCCTAAAGACAAAAACAAAACAAAAAAACTGGCAACCAGGAATTTCATATCCTGCCAAATTAAGTTCATACATGAAGTAGAAATAAAGTCTTTCTCAGACAAGCAAACAGTAAGGAAATTCATCACTACCAGGCCAGAACTACAAGAAATGTTCAGAGGAGTTCTGAACATGGAAACAAAAGAATGATACTTGCTACCACAAAAACACATATAAATACAAAGCTCACCGGACCATATAAAGCAATTACACAATTGAGACTACAAAGAAACTAATGAACACCACCATGAGGATTAAACCTCATATATCAATATTAAACTTGAATGTAAATGGCCTTAATACTCCATTTAAAAGACATAGAATGGTAAATTGGAACAAAAAACAAGACCCGGCCAGGCGAGGTGGCTCACACCTGTAATCCCAGCACTTTGGGAGGCTGAGACCAGCAGATAATGAGGTCAGGAGTTCGAGACCAGCCTGAACAACATGGTGAAACCCCGTCCCTACTAAAAATACAAAAATTAGCTGGGCGTGGTGGCATGTGCCTATAATCCCTGGTACTCAGGAGGCTGAGGCAGGAGAATTACTTGAACCCAGAAGGTGGAGGTTGCAGTGAGCCGAGATCACACCACTGCACTCCAGCCTGGGTGACAGAGCAAGACTCTGTCTCTCTCTCTCTCTCTCTCTCTCTCTATATATATATATATTGTGTGTGTGTGTGTGTGTGTGTGTGTGTGTGTGTGTGTGTGTGCATCCAACATTGGACCATCCAGATTTATAAAACAAATACTGCTAGACCTACAAAAAGAGGTAGATTGCCACACAAATAATAGTGGAAGACTTCCATACCCCACTGACAGCACTAGAGAGATTATCAAGGATGAAAATTAGCAAAGAAACTCTGCACTTAAATTGGACTCTCAACCAAACGAACCTAATAGATATCTACAGAATACTCCACTCAATAACCAGAGAATATACATTCTTCTCATATGAACATGGAACATTCCCTAATGTTGACCATAGGCTTGGTCAGAAACAGTCTCAATAAATTCAAAAACAACTAGATCAGATCAAACATCTTCCTAGATCACAGTGGAATAAAATTAGAAATCAATACCAAGAGGAACTCGAAAAACCACACAAGTGCAGGGGAGACTAAACAACCAACTCCTGAATAACTTTTGGGTAAATAATGAAAGCATTTCAGTTGGGCGCAATGGCTCACACCTGTAATCCCAGCACTTTGGGAGGCTGAGGTGGGTGGATCACGAGGTCAGGAGTTTGAGACCAGCCTGGCCAATATGGTGAAACCCCAACTCTACTAAAAAAAATACAAAAATTAGCTGGGCGTGGCAGCGCATGCCTGTAGTCCCAGCTAGCTCAAGAGGCTGAGGCAGGAGAAACGCTGAGCACCCGGGAGGCCGAGGCTGCAGTGAGCCAAGATGGAGCTGCTGCACTCCAGCCTGGGTGACAGAGCGAGACTCCATCTCAAAATGAATGAATGAATGAATGAATAAAAAATGCAAAAATTAACCAGGGGGGGGGGCATGGTGGCACACGGCTATAATCCCAGCTACTCAGGAGGCGGAGGTTTCAGTGAGCTGAGATTGCCCCATTGCACTCCAGCCTAGGAAACAAGAGCGAAACTCCATCTCAAAGAAAAAAAAAAATATCTCTCTGTTCCTGATGACAAAATCCTATACCTAGAAAACCATAAAGATTTCTCCAAAAGACTCCTAGACCTGATAAACTACTTCTGTAAAGTTAGAAAACCATAAAGATTTCTCCAAAAGACTCCTAGAACTGATAAACTACTTCTGTAAAGTTTCAGGATACAAAGTCAACACACAAAAATCAGTGGCATTTCTATACACCAGCAATGTCCAACCTGAGAACCAAATCAAGAACTTAATGCCATTTACAATAGTCACACACAAAACATATCTAGCAATACATTTAACCAAGGAGGTGAAAGATCTCTACAAAGAGAACTATAAAACACTGATGAAAGAAACTGAAGAGGACACAAACAAATGGAAAAACATTCCATGCTCATGGATTGGAAGCATTAATATTATTAAAACTACCATACTGTCCAAAGCTATAGATTCAATACAATTCCTATAAACTACTAATATCCTTTGTCACAGAATTTAAAAAGCAATCCTAAAATTTGTATGGAAAAAGAACTTAAATAGCCAAAGCAATCCTAAGCAAAAAGAATAAAACTAGAGGCATCACATTACCTGACTTAAATTATACTAAAAGGCTATAGTAATCAAAACAGCATGGTATTGATACAAAAATAGACACGTAGATCAATTGAACAAAATAGAGAACCCAGAAATAAAGTCACACACCTACAACCAACTGATCTTCAACGAAGTTGACAAAAACAAACAATGGGGGAAAAGACACCCTATTCAATAAAATGGTTCTGGAAAACTGGCTAGCCTATATGCAGAAGAATGAAAGTGGATTCTTACCTCTCACCATATATAAAATTTAACTCAGGATGGTATTGAAGACTTAAATGTAAAATCTCAAACTATAAAAACCTCAAGAAACCTGGGAAAAACTCTTCTGGAGATTGGCCTAGGGAAAGAATTCTCATGGCTAAGACCTCAAAAGCAATTGCAACAAAACCAAAAATTAATAAGGGAGATTTACTCAAACTCTAAAGAGCTTCTGCACAGCAAAAGAAACAATCAATAGAATAAACACAGAACATACACAATGGCAGAAAATATTTGCAAAAGTATGCATCCAACAAAGGTCAAATATCTAGAATTTATCAGAAACTTAAGCAAAATAAATAAATATAAAATAAATAACCCTATTTAAAAGTGGGCAAAGGGCATAAGTAGACATTTCTCAAAAGAAGACATACAAGTAGTCAAAAAACACATGAAAAAATACGCAACATCACTTATACATCAGGTAAATGCAAATTAAAACCACAATGAAATACCCCCTTCACACCATTCAGAATGGCTATAATTAAGAAGTCAAAAAGTAACAGATGTTGACAACAATGCAGAGAAAGGGAACACTTATATACTGTTGGTGGGGATGTAAATTAGTTCAACCTCTATGGAAAACAGTCTGGAGATTTCTCAAAGAACTTAAAATGGAACTAACATTCAACCCAGTAATCCCACTACTTAGATATCTACCCAAAGGGACTTTCCTTTATTTAAATTGTTCTTATCAAAAAGACACCTGCACATGTATGTTTATCACAGCACTCTTCACAACAGCAAAGACATGGAATCACCCAAGTGCCCATTAATGGTGCCCTGGATAAAGGAAATGTGGTACATATACACCATGGAATACTATGCGGCCATAAAAAAAATGAAATCACGTCCCTTTGTGCAGCATGGGTGAAGCTGGAGGCCATTATCCTAAGTGAATTAATGTAGAAACAGAAAATCAAATGCTACATGTTCTCACTTATAAGCGGGAGCTAAACAATGGCTACATATGGACATAAAAATGGAATCAATAGGCAATAGGGCCTCCAAAAGGTGAGAGGAAGGGGAGGGAAGCAAGGGATGAAAAAGTACTTGTTGAGTACTATGTTCATTATTTGGGTGATGGGGGGTCACCATAAGCCTAAACCCCCAGCATCTCCCAATATACCCATGTAATAAACCTGCACATGGGTGGGGCACGGTGGCTCACCCCTGTTATCCCAGCACTTTGGGAAGCCAAGGCAGGCGGATCACCTGAAGTCAGGAATTCGAGACCACCCTGACAAACATGGTGAAACCATCTCTACTAAAAATAGAAAAATTAGCTGGGTGTGGTGGCATAAGCCTGTAATCCCAGCTACTTGGGGGGCTGAGGCATGAGAATCACTGGAACCTGGGAGGTGGAAGTTGCAGTGAGCCGAGATTGTGCCACTGCACTCCAGCCTGGACGACAGAGCAAGATTCTGTCTCAAAAAAAACAAATAAATAAATAAACCTGCACATGTATCCCTGAATAAAAAATAAAATAAATAAACACAACAAAATAAGACTTTATTTACTTTGAATAGGAGTCTCGCTCTGTTGCCCATGTTGGAGTACAGTGGTGCAATCATGGCTCACTGCAGCTCCTATCAGTAATAGTTTTACAACGTTAGGTTCTTATTAAGTTCTCAACTACTTAAATATTCATCGAAGAGTTATAGATCTATACAGAAACAGAGTTGGAAGGGGCTTTCATAGATATCTGGGCTTATGCTTTTGAATAGGAGTCTCGCTCTGTTGCCCATGTTGGAGTACAGTGGTGCAATCATGGCTCACTGCAGCTCTTATCAGTAATAGTTTTACAGCGTTAGGTTCTTATTAAGTTCTCAACTACTTAAATATTCATCGAAGAGTTATAGATCTATACAGAAACAGAGTTGGAAGGGGCTTTCATAGATATCTGGGCTTATGCTTTTGAATAGGAGTCTCGCTCTGTTGCCCATGTTGGAGTACAGTGGTGCAATCATGGCTCACTGCAGCTCTTATCAGTAATAGTTTTACAGCGTTAGGTTCTTATTAAGTTCTCAACTACTTAAATATTCATCGAAGAGTTATAGATCTATACAGAAACAGAGTTGGAAGGGGCTTTCATAGATATCTGGGCTTATGCTTTTGAATAGGAGTCTCGCTCTGTTGCCCATGTTGGAGTACAGTGGTGCAATCATGGCTCACTGCAGCTCTTATCAGTAATAGTTTTACAGCGTTAGGTTCTTATTAAGTTCTCAACTACTTAAATATTCATCGAAGAGTTATAGATCTATACAGAAACAGAGTTGGAAGGGGCTTTCATAGATATCTGGGCTTATGCTTTCATAAACTTCATGTACGTACATATTTACACGTTGTTGTAGGAAAAAAAACAGGTTCTTGTCACACGACCAGGAAAGATTAGGTTCACAGACACTTTGAAGGGTGAAGGGGAAGGGAATTTATTGGGCAAAAAGGAAAAACAACTAAATGAGATTGAGTCTCTGTTAACGGGCTCTCCACCTCACCGAATGAACCCCAGGTACCACCCAGGAACAGGACAACAGGCCAGGCTCCTCCGCTATACAAACAGTGTGAACTTCCCACGGCCCCACCCCCATCCTCCCAGTGTGTAGGTGGACAATATTCAGAAAGAATCAGTGCAGGGCCGGGCGGAAGGGCAGGCTTCATCTGGGAACAGCAGTCCGGCTTTTCAACCTTCAGGCGGTTTTAGGCTTGAAGACGCGGTTTTGCTGGGGGACCGCTGGCTGTCTCCCTGCATCTGGCAGTATGTTAGATGCTTTCACCTATACTAATTCCAATCCTGTATCTTAGGTACTATTTTCGCTATTTTAAAGATAAGAAAACTGAGAATAGCAAAAGTTACATGACTTAAAGTTTATCTATCTAATTTGAGGCATAGTCCGGTCTACTTTACCACTTTACGACACCATAAAGAGCATCACAGAATTAGATGAGTAGGCACTAATAATATATGTGTAAAGCATTTAGTAAGTTACAAATTCTTTCTAATATATTGTCTTATTTAACCTTCATAACAACTTTAAGTTACACAAAATGGGTATTATTAAAATCTCACTTTATAGTTGAGGAAACTGAAGCTCAGACAGCAATTAAGTAGTCTAAGATCACATTGACAGTAAATGACAGAGCTGAAATCCTGAGGTTTTCCTCAATATATCTATAGTCCTTTGTCAAAGCAAAACCATGTCAGAAATGAGACTAAGCATAACATGTAAAAGTTTGGTATTCCCTTTTAGAAAGTCACAAGTCATAATAAGCGTTTTTTTCAAAAGGAAATCTTTTATATTTATAAAAATGCAAATATTATTCTGATCACCCTCCCACTCCATCCCTTTAATGATCCCGGTAATTATTAAAGTTATTTCCACTGAATTACTAATGCAAAAAACTCACAAATTGTTTTGCATATAGTAAAAAGTTATTACAAGTCACTTACAGGAAAGTAGGTTTCCACAATTTCAAAATTCAGAAATCCAATTACAATCCATACCAAGAGGGTGGCAATGGAAACAAAAACAATAAAAGGAACAAAATAGCCACTGAGTTTGTCTGCAAACTGCTGGATAGGAGCCTAGAATTAAAAATAACAATAATAAGAAGCAGCAGCATATCAAAGTCTTTTCCGATACTGAATGCAGAGTATATTTAGGAGTTAGCACAAATAGAAATATTTTAACAAACTTCATGTTAATGGCCAGGTGTGGTAGCTCACACCTGTAATCCCAACACTTTGAGAGACTAAGGCAGGATGATAGCTTGAGTCCAGGAGTTCGAGACCATCCTGGGCAACTTAAGGAGACCCTGTTTCTATTAAAAAAAAAAAAAATTTTTTTTTTTAATTAGCTGGGTGTGGGGGCATGTGCCCATAGTCCCAGCTACTCAGGAGGCTGAGGCAGAAAGATCGCTTGAACTTAGGAGGTCAAGGGTGCAGTGAGCCACGATGGTTCCACTGCACTCCAGCCTGGGCAACAGAGTGAGACTCTGTCTCAAAACAAAAACAAAAACAAACAAACTCCATATTAATGCAACTGAAATTTCTCACTGGAAAACATAAAAACTAGGTCAAGATTTATACTGAGAAGGTTTTAAAGAAAATAGTTTGTGTTTCTCCTAGGGAGTTAAATTACCTTTGATGTTTGTGCCTCTTCCACAAGCTTGACAATTTGAGAAAGGGTTGTATCTGCTCCAACATGAGTTGCACGGATAAGCAGTGACCCATTCTGGTTAATGGAACCAGCAATCACTGTGTTGCCAGGTTTCTTAGCCACAGGCATTGCCTCCCTATATGGAGAGTAAAGACAGATTTAAGGAGCATAAATGATCACTTTCGTGAAACATATCATTATTTGTTACTTGTCAAAAAATATCTAGACATAAAATAGAATCTGAACAAATGCCTAGGTGAAAGTTGCTTTCCCTTTTCCTTATATCAGTTCTAGGTCAAACCCAGGAATATAAACCTTGAACTGGAAAAACCTGTATGGTAACTCTTGTTGGCAGACACTTTTAGAGTTTCACCCTAGTCCTAGAACATTGGTTCTTAACCTGTTCTCAAGGAACATTTAGATATGTGGGAGGGAGTTTCTGTTTTGTAATAAAGACTGCATGGGATGGGGAAGGGGGTGCTACTTGCTTCCATTTAGTGTGCCAGTGCCAGGTAGGGACACTGAATTGTACTACAGTGTGTAAGAGAGTCCCCCAGAACTAAGAACCTTGCCCACCCAAACGGGCAATGGCACCCCTGTTGAGAAACACAGTCTGGTTGGGCACAGTGGCTCATGCCTGTAATCCCAGCACTTTGGGAGGCTGAGGCAGATAGATGGCTTGAGTTCAGGAGTTTGAGACCAGCCTGGGCAACATGACAAAACTCCATCTCTACAAAAAAAAAAAAAAAAAAAAAAAAAATACAAAAATTAGCCAGGCATGGTGGTATGCGACTGTAGTCCCAGGTACACGGGAGGCTGAGGTGGGAGGATTATTTGAGCCTGGGAAGCAGAGGTTGCCATGAGTCAAGATTGTGCCACTACACTCCAGCTTGGGTGACAGGGTAAGACCCTGTCTCAAAAAAATAAAGAAACATACAGTCCTAAATTATTTTAACATGGTGCATAAACTGAGCTTCTTCTAGGACTATCAGAGAGTTGAGATGCGCAAGGTATTTTGGTTCTGCTTCACATTGGCCTTAGTTACCTAAGATCACTAAAATTATGCCAGGCCTATTCCCTTAGAGTAGATCCTAATGTGGAAAACCTGGACTTGTATCATAGCTCAGATTAGATTAGTCTTTACAGCAGAAAGGCGGAATAGGTATCTGCCCAGGAAAATTTGCCAGTCTATCAAGCCTACAGGAAACCGAGACAACTTCCTTTGGTTATGCACTCTATAACTAATAATCTCCAGTGGTAAGAGCCTTCAATAGCTGACATGAATTGTATTCCCCACATGTTTAGGGAGGGATCTATAATCCTTACATGTCAAGGGAAGGAGGTGATTGAGTCATGGGTGCGTTTCCCATGCTGTTCTCAGTGATAGTGAGTGAATTTTCACAAGATCTGATGGTTTTATAAGTGTCTGGCATTTCCCCTGCTGCGCACTTCTCTAATGTTGCCTTATGAAGAGCTCCTTGCCCCCTTCACCTTTGCCAAGATTTTAAGTTTCCTGAGGCCTCCCAGTCAGGTGGAACTGTGACTCAATTAAACCTCCTTCCTTTATAAATTATCCAGCCTTGGATATTTCTTTTTTTTTTTTTTTTTTTTTTTTGAGGCGGAGTCTCACTCTGTCACCCAGGGTGGGGCGCAATGGTGCCATCTTGGTTACTGCAACGCCTCCCGGATTCAAGCATTCTCCTGCCTCAGCCTCCCATGGATATCTTTTTAGAGCAGTGTAAAAACGGGACTAATGTAGTAAATTGAGTAAACTGTTACCGCAGGGAGTGGGACACTGCTATGAAGATACTTGAAAATGGAGAGAGAGATCCAAGATGGCCGATTAGCAGCAGCTCAGGATTGTAGCTCCCCACTGAAAGTGCAGAGAGTGAGTGGATGCCACATTTTCAGACCAATTTTCATAGCCCACGGACCTGAGATTCTTGGCGGAGGAGCCCCACGGGTCGCCAGCGCGACCCTTTGGAGGGGCGCGGCCGTTTTGCAGGCGCCCCGACGCGGCGGTTCTCAGTCCGGAGTATACGGGACTGAGTGCCCTTTTGGTTGGCGTTGGAGCTCCGGGAAGCAGAGTCTCCCATTCAGCTGATTAAAAAAGCGGACTGAAGTGGGGGAACCAGACTGGGAGATTCCCGGGCAGAAAAGCGCCACGATCTTAACGCCGCTGTTTCAGCCGCCGTAGTGGGTCGCCGCAGGGGAAGGCTGGTACCCGCCTCCACAAAAAAATAAAAATAAAAACAGCGGTTGGAACTGCTGAAGATTGAGAGTTTCACAGCAAGTGCAGCTGAACCCGAGAAGGTCCAGCTCTGTGGGGGAGGGGCATTTGCCGAAGGAAAATTAAGAAATAGAGGAAACTACCACAAGCAAGCTGGACGTCCACTTAGAGACCTAGTCTGAAGGTCAGCAATTGCACAGACGACAGGTGGATAAATCCACGAAGATGGGGAAGAAACCAGCGCAGAAAGGCTGAAAACACCCGAAATCAGAATGCCTCTCCTCCTACAGAGGATTGCAGTGCCTCATCACCAATTGAACAAGGCCTGATAGAAAACGAATGTGAGGAATCAACAGAATCAGGCTTCAGAAGGTGGATAATGAGAAACTTCTGTGAGCTAAAAGAACATGTTCTAGCCCAATGCAAGGAAACTAAGAACCTTGAAAAAGGTTTCACGAAATCTTCATGAGAATGGACAATTTAAAGAGGAATATAAGTGAATTAATGGAGCTGAAAAGCACAATACGAGAACTTCGAGAAGTATGCACAAGTTTTAACAGTCGAATTGATCAAGCAGAAGAAAGGATTTCAGAGGTGGAAGACCAACTTAACGAAATAAAACGAGAAGACAAGATTAGAGAAAAAAGGGTAAAAGGAATGAGCAAAGTCTCCAAGAAATATGGGACTATGTAAAAGACCTAATCTACGTTTGATAGGTGTACCTGAATGTGACGAAGAGAATGAATCCAAGCTGGAAAATATTTTTCAGGATATTATCCAGGAAAACTTTCCTAACCTAGCAAGGCAAGACAATACCCAACTCCAGGTGATACAGAGAACACCACAAAGATATTCCTGAAAAAGAGCAACCCCAAGGCACATAATCATTAGATTCATTAGGGGTTGAAACGAAGGAGAAAATACTACGGGCGGCCAGAGAGAAAGGTCAGGTTACCCCCACAAGGGGAAGCCTATCAGACTCACAGCTGATCTCTCAGCAGAAACCCTACAAGCCAGAAGAGAGTGGGGGCTAATATTCAACATCCTTAAAGAAAAGAACTTTCAACCCAGAATTCCATATCCAGCCAAACTAAGTTTCATAAGTGAAAGGAAAAATAAAATTTTTTGCAAACAAGCAAGTACTCAGAGATTTCATTACCACCAGGCCTGCTTCACAAGAGCTTCTCAAGGAGGCACTATGTATAGAGGGGACAACCAGTATCAGCCACTTCAAAGGACCCATCAGTAAGCTGCATCCAGATCCATCTTACATGCAAGGATATACAGAGACTCAAAACAAAGGGGTGGGAGGAGATTTGCTAAACAAATGAGAGAGAAAAAAAAAAAAAAAAAAGCAGTAGTTGAAATTCTAATCTCTGATAAAATAGACTTTAAAGTAATAGAAACCAAAAGAGATAAGAAGGACATTGTATAATGGTAGAGGGATCAATGTAATGGGAAGAGCTAACGACCCTAAGTCTATGCGCACCCAATATAGGAGCACCCCAGATACATAGGGCAAGGTCTCGGTGACTTACAAAGAGACTTGACTCCCACACAATAATAGTGGGAGACTTTAACATTACATTGTCAATATTGGACAAATTAATGAGACAGAAGGTCAAGAAGGATACCCGGGACTTGAACTTAAACCTCAAACAAGTAAACTTAATAAACATTTACAGAACTCTCTACTCCAAATCCACAAAATATACATTTTTTTTTAGTAACACATCACATTTATCCTAAAAGTGACCACATGGTTGGGAGTAAATCACTCCCTAGCAATTGCATAGCATTTCATAGGTTTAAATGAAATATTGGTTGGCTGGCTGTTTGTTATTTTCCTCCCTTATTCCTTCCTGTCTCCATTATATAACACAATTATTAGTATAAAAAAGCTTTTAATATCCATTTGTAGACTGTATACTAGCCTGGGCAATAGAGTAAGATTCCCGTTCTCTCTCCCCCTTTTTTTTTTTTCTCTTTTTTTTCTCTTTATTTCTTCTTCTTTCTCTTTTCTCTAAAAAAAAAAAAAAAAAAAAAAAAAAAGAAAGCCATTCTTTTCACCATTATGCTTTTCCAACTCTACCTTACAAACTTGGATGTGCTACCTGTTGACCCTGGTAAGGTTGGGAAGGCAACAGAAAAAATTATTATTTTTTATTTGAAAAATTGTCATTTGTCATTCTTTATGATGGGTGCTTTCCCACACTTTACCTAATTTAATTCTCAACCCAATGAATGAGAAAATATAAAATGTATATTTATACCTTTTAAACACAGAGAAGCAAAGTATCCCATAACTCTCACTCTATTGCCACAAATTTTCTCCTTCCTTCCTACTTTCCTTCCTCCCTTTTCTTCTCTCTTTCTTCCTCTCTTCCTTCCTTCCTTTCCTTCCTCTCCTTCCCTCTTCCTTCCTTCCCTTCCCTTCCCTTTCCCTTCCTTTCCTCCCTCCCTGTCTTTCTTTCTTTCTTTCTTTTTCCTCTCTTTTCCTTCTCTCTCTGTCTCTCTCTCTCTCTCTCTGTCTCTCTCTCTTTCATAAAAAAAAAAAAAAGAAAATGTGGAAGCGACTTTGGAACTTGGGTAATGGGCAGAGGTTGGAACAGTTTGGAGGGCTCAGAAGAAGACAGGAAAATGTGGGGAAAGTTTGGAACTTCATAGAAACTTGCTGAATGGTTTTTTTGTTTGTTTTTGTTTTTGTGACAGAGTTTCACTCTTCTTGCCTAGGCTGGAGTGCAATGGCGTGATCTTGGCTCACTGCAACTTCTGCTTCTTTGGTTCAAGTGATTCTCCTGCCTCAGCCTCCCAAGTAGCTGGGATTACAGGCATGCACCACCACACCTGGTTAATTTTTTGTTTTTAGTAGAGACGGAGTTTCATCATGTTGGTCAGGCTGGTCTCGAACTCTTGACCTTAAGTGATTTACCCGCCTCAGCCTCCCAAAGTGCTGGGATTACAGGTGTCAGCCACCACGCCCGGCCAAACTTGTCCAATGGTTTTGATCAAAATGCTGATAGTGATGTGAATAATGAAGTCCAGGCTGAGGTGGTCTCAGATGGAGATGGAGGAACTTATTGGGAACCGGAGTAAAAGTCCCTTATGCTATACTTGAGCAAAGAGACTGGCTGCACTCTGCCCCCCACCCTAGAGATCTGTGGAATAGTGAAGTTGAGAGAGATGATTTAGGGTATCTGGCGAAAGAAATTTTTAAGCAGCAAAGCATTCAAGACTTGACCTGGATTCAGAAAGCATTCAGTTTTATGTGTTCACAAAGAGATGGTTTGAAATCAAAGGGGAAGTAGAGCATAAAGGCTTGGGGAAATTTGCAGCCTGACAATGCAATAGTAAAGAAAAACCCATTTTCTGGGAGAAATTCAAGCTGGTTGCAGAAATTTGCGTAAGTACCAAATGTTAATCTCCAAGACAATGGGGAAAACATCTCCTGGGCATGTCAAGAGATCTTGGCGGCAGCCCCTCCCATCACAGACCCTGAGGCCTAGGATTGAAAAATGGCTTGTGGGCTGGGGCTCAGGGGCTCTGCTGCTTTGTGCAGCCTCGGGGACACCACATCCTGCATCCCAGCAGCTTCAGCTCCAGTCATGGCTAAAGGGACCAAGATACAGCTCACACAATTGCTTCTAGAGGGTGCAAACCCCAAGCTTTTTTTTTTTTTTTTTTTTTTAAGACAGAGTCTCACTCTGTTGCCCAGGCTGGAATGCAGTGGCATGATCGGCTCCACTGCAACCTCAATCTCCCCAGGTTCAGGTGATTCCCCTGCCTCAGCCTCCTGAGTAACTGGAACTACCACATCTGGCTAATTTTTTATATTTTTAGTAGAGGCGGGGTTTCACCATGTTAGGCAGGATGGTCTCGATCTCCTGACCTCATAATCTGCCCACCTTGGTCTCCCCAAAGTGCTGGGATTACAGATTATGAGCCATTGCGCCTGGCCAAGCCCCAAGCTTTGGCAGCTTCCATGTGGTGTTAGGCCTGCTGGTGCACAGAAGTCAAGAACTAAGGTTTGCAGAACCTCTGCCTAGACTTCAGAGTACGTATGGAAATGCCTGGATGTCCAGGCAGAAGTTTGCCGCAGAGGAGAAGCCATCATGGAAAACTTCACTAGGGCAGTGCAGAAGGGAAATAATGCACATTGGAGTCCCCACACAGAGTCCCACTGGGGCACTCCCTAGTGGAGCTGTGAAAGAGGGCCACTATCCTCTTAGACCACAGAAAGGTAGCGATCCACCAACAGCTTGTACTGTGCACCTGGAAAAGCCACAGACACTCAACACCAGCCCATGAAAGCAGCTTGTGGAGGCGGGGGAGGCTGTAGCCTGCAAAGCCACAGGGGTAGATCTGCCCAAGGCTGTGGGAGCCCACTTCTTGCATCAGCATGACCTGATGTGAGACATGAAGTAAAAGGAGATCATTTTGGAGCTTCAAGATTTAATGACTGCCCCAGTGGATTCTGGACTTGCATGGGGCCCTGTAGCTCCCCCTTTGTTTTGGCCAATTTCTCCCCTTTGAAGACAGGAGCATTTATCCAATGCCTGTACTCCCATTGTATGTTGGAAGGAACTAACTTTTTATTTACGGCCTCATAGGTGGAAGGGACTTGACTTGTCTCAGATGAGACTTTAAATTGTGGACTTTCAAAATTAATGCTTGAAATGAGTTAAGACTTTGGGGACTGTTGGGGAAGGCATGATTGGTTTTGAAATGTGAAAAGACATGACATTTTGCAGGGGCCAGGGTTGGGATGATATGGTTTGGCTCTGTGTCCCCCACTCGAATCTCATCTTGAATTGTAGTCCCCACATGTCCAGGGGGGTAGGTGACTGAATCATGGAGGTGGTGTACTCTATGCTGTTGTGATGATAGTGAGTGAGTTCTCATGAGACCTTATGGTTTTATAAGCATGTGGTATTTGCCCTGCTAGCACTTCTCTCTCCTGCTGCCTTATGAAGAAGGTCCTTGCTTCCCTTTTCTCCTCCACCATGGTTATAAGTCTCCTAAGGCCCCCCCAGACATGTGGAACTGTGAGTAAATTAAACCTCTGCTTTATAAATTACCCAGTTTCAGGTATTTCTTTATAGCAGTGTGAAACAGACTAATAGCATAATTAAAACCACAAAGTAAATCTGAGAAAACTGATTTATTCAGTCTAAAAGGACTTTTTCTCTTTGTTCATAATTTACTTATTCATATCTTCTACAAAAAGTGCTTTACCTTTCATCCCTATTTTTCTTGATATTTTGGTCATGATCTTTTGAAAGAACATACCTGTGATGAGGGACTCATCTACCATAAAGAATGTCCTTCAATAACACGACCATCCACTGGAAATTTGCCTCCTGGAACCACTTTAATGATGTCTCCACGCTGGACAGTTCCACATCCACTTGTTCTTCACTGGATATAAGTTAACATAAAAAGCATCATGATAATATGCTTCCTACCCTGACCTCTCCATGCAAGCTTTTTAGTTCACGTCAAGCTTGTGGCTCCATAATTACTAACAATGGAAACTAGAACCCAACATTTAAGCTAGGAACTACTATGTCAGTCTTGCTCACTGTTAGTGAACAGCACAGTAGCTAGCACAAACCAGGCACTCTAAATATTTTTTTGGACAGTCATTAAATTAAAAAGTGAAAGTTTAAAAAAATAATGTAATGGGTTTCATTTAACTAAAAATTTATTTAAATTTGCCTAAACAATTTTATGAGTATAAAAATGAGAAAAACAAAAGAATGAAATCTAATCAAGTCTTTAGCTTTACCTTCCAACTTGACACACAGGAGTTATAGAACAAGTTAAATGAAACCACAAGGAAGCAAAGATACAAATTCAGATTGTGGAATATCCTACCCAACAACTGATGGCTATTTTTTCAACAAGTCAATTGTTTTGGGGGAGGAGGGAAGGAAGGAGAGTGAGAAGAAGAGAAGGGAGGAGCTGTTTTAGATTAAAAGAACATAAGCCATATGATAGTCAAATGTGATGATGTACAGATCTTGTTTGAATTCTATTTCAGGTAAAGAGACTTAAAACACTTTGGAGACAAACAGGAGAAATGTGAATATGAATTGGGTCTTAGGTGACATTAAGGAATTAATGTTCATTTTGTTAGGTACAATATGGTAGTATAGTTATATAAGAATATATCCTTTTTTAGAGATAATACAGAATGGTTAGCAGTAAAACAATATGACTGAAATTTGGTTTAATACTACTGCAACAAGAAGAAAGATAAAATAGATAGATGAAGTATGGCAAAATGTGGATATTTTTGTGAGATGAAGATAAGTGGCCCCAGCCCACTATCATGAACATAATCTATCTCTGGGAGATAGATTATGTGAATTCATGATAGTCCTTTTTCTACTTCTGTGTATATTTGAAATTTTTCTTAAGAAGTTAAAAAAAGAGGAAGAGGGAAGATAAATACCTCAGGGAGGATATTATCAGAATCAAGAGTTACAATAGTTGCTTCTGTAGCTTGTAGTGAAATTAGTTTTGCAGAGAGCCTCTGATGTTTTGCCCTATAAATTAAAACAAACACATTGAAAATGCTAAGGAAGAAAAAGTTCAAGTCTTAACGAAAATAAAAATACAATCTTTAACATTTACCAAAGACAG
Organism: Ateles fusciceps; assembly: GCA_036589455.1. Lineage (NCBI taxonomy): Eukaryota > Metazoa > Chordata > Mammalia > Primates > Atelidae > Ateles > Ateles fusciceps. The sequence continues at coordinate 76,303 of JAZHEH010003283.1, forward strand.
CTTTAGGAATATTAATTTGTTCAAACTAGAAAATATTTCACTTCAAAAAGATAAAGTACACAAAATACTTTGTTTTATTTTATTTTTTGAGACTCAATCTCACTCTGTTACCCAGGCTTGACTGCTGTGACACGATCTCGGCTCACTGCAACCTCCACCTCCTGGGTTCCAGCGATTCTCCTGCCTCAGCCTCCTGAGTAGCTGGAATTACAGGCACGTGCCACCACACCGAGCTAATTTTTGTATTTTTAGTAGAGATGGGGTTTTGCCATGTTGGCCAGGCTGGTCTTGAACTCCTGACCTTGTGATCCGCTCACCTCGGCCTCCCAAAGTGCTGGGATTACAGGTGTGAGCCACTGTACCTGGCCTAAAAGTACACAAAATATTTTTAAAAAGTATTATTAGGAGGGCCAGGTGCAGAGGCTCACGCCTGTAGTCCCAGCACTTTGGGCGGCCAAGGCAGGCAGATCACCTGAGGCCAGGAGTTTGAGACCAGCCTGGCCAACATGGCAAAACCCCGTCTCTACTTAAAAAAAAAAAAAAAATTAGCCAGGCGTGGTGGCGTATGCCTGTAGTCCCAGCCAGGAGTTTGAGACCAGCCTGGCCAACATGGTAAAACCCCGTCTCTACTTAAAAAAAAAAAAAAAAAAAATTGGGCAGGCGTCGTGGCGTATGCCTGTAGTCCCAGCTACTCGGGATGCTGAGGCAGAAGAATCACTTGAACCAGGAGGCAGAGGTTGCAGTGAGCCAAGACTGTGCTACTGAACCCCAGCCTGGTGACAGAGTGAGACTCCATCTCAAAAAAAAAAGGTGTTATTAGGTATAATTTATGAAGAAACTATATAAATTAATAAGAAAAACCTGAGGAACCCAATAAACACACAAGCAAAGGACATGTACAGCCAAGTCATTCAAAAGGAAATATAAAAATATCTGATGATGAAAAAATGTTTATCCCCCACCATTAATGGAAGAAATATAAACTAAAATAACCCTGTAAGACCATTTAATGACTATTAACTTAGCAAGAATTTGGAGGGGATGTGATGCTGGTGAAGTTGTAGTAAAAATACTTCACTGACATACCCTTGCTGGCAAAAACTGTTACAACCTGTAGTATGCACCAGAGAAATATTTATGCCCTTTAACCCACTAACCACATCCTTTGTAATGTCTTCTAAGACATTAGCTCAATGGAAATGACAAACTATTGGACATGAATATGTCTGATGCAGGTTTATCTAAAAATAAAAAATTAGAAACAATTTAATGGTGAACAAAACCTAACGGTTTAGTAAATTAGAGCAAATTGACTTGACAGACTTAGTCAGAAAATATTAGATAATTATCTAACACTGCAAAAATGGTGAAAAACTTGCTGTTAAGCGTATAAAGTAGTATGCATACTATATTTGCAACTCTGTTAAATAGAAAGGTACGTAGAATGGAATTAGAAAATGATTTACATTATAGCAAGGGTATATGGGTGAATTTTTTTCCAACATTATTTTAAACCATGTGGTCATGTCAATTTTTCAATTAATGATGTGATATAAGTAAGTAAGTGATAAGTACTTTCTATTTGTCGCTCTCTCTTAAAACAAACGGACATATTGTACTATCTATAGTATTAATTCCATATTTGGTAAATCTTCTAAATGGATATTTAACTTAAAATATTGCCAAAATGAAAATACTTCTTTCAGTAAATGGTTAACTACATAACGGGACATGTATTTCCAATGATTGGCCTAAAAATATTACGGTCATTTACTCCACTCAACATTTTAACAAATGTCACCCTTTCTTACTTTACCTTTGCTATATGTTCCAGCCATCGGCCTAGTGCAATAAACACAAATAGCATAGGAGGTGTGTCAAAGAAAGTAATAGGGTTCACTTTGGCTCTCTCATACATTGCAACTAGAAGAATAACCAAAGAGTAAGCAAATGCAATGGTGGTTGCCAGCACAATCAGTACATCCATATTTGCTGTCTTGTGCTTCAGTGCTTTATAAGCCTGAATGTAGAAGTACCAGCCTCCGAAAAACTGCAATACAGAAATGATAATCATTGAATTTTTTAAAATGCTGAAATTCACATATATATCTCAATAACTTAAAGTATCAATATTCTCTTTCTTTGGCTTTTAGCTAATCCATAAACACTAAAGGGACATTAAGCCAAAACAATAGTGCTTGTATTTCAATAGATGTACATGCAGAAGGAGGTATTCAAATCACCGCACAAGCCTTTGGGGGGCTATCATCTATGATCCAATGGATATTCCATAATACAAAGAAAATCAGATGTTTCTTCTTTTTTTTTTTTTAAGAGACAGTCTTGCTATGTTGCCCAGGCTTGCCTCAAACTCCTGGCCTCAAGCAATCCTCCTGCCTTGGCCTCCCAAGTAACTGAGATTACAGGGATGAGCCATCAGACCCAGCAGATTTTTCTTTTTGAGGCTGGCAAAAACAAGATCTAGGAAAGGAATTACATTTTCTTCAAGGATTTTTTGTATAAAACTCAATCATCTTTCCAAAAGTCAAACTAAGTGGTGTATCACAAGCTAACAAATCCGTTGGCTGTTTGTTTGTGTTGGTAAATATAACTGGAAAGCTTATTTCATTAAAACAGAGAAACTAAGATTTTTAAAAAATCATTATTGCCTTTTATAAGGATCAGATAAAGATTTATTTGATAAAAGTGTTCTATTCCACAATAAATGTTTATCTCGAAAAAGAGTTAAAAACATACAGAAAGTAATGAACTAAAGTGCCAGGAAGAAATAACAAGAATAAAGTCATTGAGCCGGGTGCAATGGCTAGCGCCTGGAAGTCCCAGCTACACAGAAGGCTGAGGCAGAACTGCCTGAGACCAGGAGTTCAAGACTGTAGTGAGCTGTGCTTGTACCACTGTATTCCAGCCTGGGTGACAGAGTTCCATCTTTAAAAAAAAAAAAAAAAAAAAAAAGAAAAAAAAAAAAAAAAAAAAAAAAAAAAAAAAAAAAAATAAGACAAATAAAAATTTAAAAATAAAAGAAAGTAATATAGAGTAGTAGATATAAATACCAAATCCAAAAAACTTAAACTCTTTCTTAGGGGTTAAATGGCATCTATTATCTACTTAAATAACTACTTAATTGAAGATTATTTTTGTAAAGCATATGGCATAAAATGATCAGACTTCCGGCTAACATCTGTTTTGCAGTTGAAAACAAACCTTGCCTGCCAAATTTTGCTTATTTTTCATTATTAACAAATATATTTGCTAACAATTCACTTGCCTGTACAGGTACACACAATAAAAAGGACAGCAAATTCATAATGGACAATCCTGGCAGAATCTGGCGCTCCAGGAACATAGAAGAATGAAACTTGATCATTTCTTCTTTACTCATGTTTTGATTATGGTGAAGAGTTGCAAAGTGGTGGTCCATAACCATCATATAGATCATCAGCCCCATTACAGGAATACAAAAAAACAGACTCACAAGAAAAGACCGTCTCCATCTTATATGGGAAAAAGAAAGAGAAAAATCATGGTCATCAATAGCTAATGGGTAAAGATTCTATGTACTATAGAGAAATATACGTTATGACTATTTCATCCAGTATAAGGATGATATTATAAAAACCGACATGCAAAAAGGATGTTACATTTGTAACAAGGAGTCAAAATCTGTTTTTTAATGACACTCCAAAAGTACTTACTGTCTTATTTCTCGTTTATGATCTAGGTGACTTGCTCACCGATCCTTCTTGACCAAAGAAGCTTCAAAGCCTAAGCTCTAAGGAAATTCATGAGAAAAAAGTTATTTCACTGAATATATACATATTATGTAGAGAAATTCCAAGCCATGGTATTGTCATTAAGGACAGTTCAATTACTGAGGGCAAGTCACTCTGGGGAATACAAAGATGAAGATGTGCTTGCTGCTCTTGATTATCTTTGTTTCTAATCTTTCATCAAAGAAATGAATATTTCCCTAATTCTAGTCAATATCTATCCTATATGTAACAGTTTAACCCAAGTACAACTGTCTTCAGTAGAGGTTCTCATTAATAGGCCATAAAAGCTTGCACCAGGCGGGGCACGGTAGCTCATGCCTGTAATCCCAGCACTTGGGGTGACTGAGGTGGGTCAATTACAAGGTTAGGAGTTTGAGACCAGCCAACATGGTGAAACTCCATCTCTACTAAAAATACACAGAATTGGCCGGGCGTGGTGGCTCATGCCTGTAATCCAAGCACTTTGGAGGCCAAGGCGGGCAGATCACCTGAGGTCGGGAGTTCAAGACCAGCCTGACCAACATGGTGAAACCCCATCTTAAAAATAAAAATAATAATAAAATAAAATAAAATAAAGATAAAAATACACAAAATTAGCTGGGCATAGTGGCAGGCGCCTGTAATCCTAGCTACTCAGGAAGCTGAGGCAGGAGAATTGCTTGAACCCAGGAGTGGAGGTTGCAGTGAGCCGAGATTGCGCCACTGCATTCCAGCCCGGGGTGACAGAGTGAGACTTCATCTCAAAAAAAAAAAAAAAAGAAAAAAAGCACCATACTAAATATATTATTCAAGGCCTTGCATATGCAGTATTTACTTTTGTTTTATCAGAAAAAGAACATGAACAGAAATCCTTTACCCCAATAAAACAAAGTATAAAAAATAAACTACCCCTAAGCAAGACTTATCTGACCATAGATAGTACTACACATTATATTTCCAACTGCTAGGGGAAATATTGCCATCTTACATTTGTTGGCAGTGCAGCACAGTGAATAAAGCAAGCATGAGCTTCAGAGTCAGAGTAATTAGGCTCAAATGCCAGTTATGACAGTTACTAGCTATGCGACTTTGAATAAGTAACTTCTCTTAACCTGAGTTTCCTCACCTCCAAAATGAACATAACCACATTGCTGTGGGAATTAAGGGTTCAAGCTTTGCAATCTTGGTAACCGGCACATAGTAGGTACTCAGTAACACTAGTTTCACAAAAATGGTAATGGTAATGTCATCTATACTAATAGGATCTTAACTGAACTATTAAAATGCTTTAAATCACTTGAACGCCAATTCTATAACATACCGAAGCTTTTAAAATACATTCACATGTATTACCACTTAAGATTTACTGAAGAACACAGGATCAATCTGTCACAAAGAAAGGGTTGTGTGTGTTTGTTTTAGAGACAGGGTCTCTCTCACGGTAACCTTGAACTCCTGGGCTTAAGCAATCCTCCCACCTCTGTCTCTCAAGTGGCTAATAGTATGGGTGCATGTCACCAGACCTGGCCAATTATTTTAATTTTGTTGCAGAGATAGGGTCTCGCTCTGTTGGCCAGGACAGTCTTGAACTCCTGGCCTCAAGTGATTCTGCCGCCTAGGCCTCCCAAAATGCTGAGATTATAGGCATGAGCCACCATGTCCAGCTGGGTTTGGTCTTTTAAATTTCTTATTTTAACTTAAAAATAGGTCTTTCCTTTTGACCTAACAAACAAAAGACCATCAAGCAAGATGTTTCACTTTCTTAATAACTATATGAATCTCATTTATAACAAATTAAATTTTTCCATTTTCTAAATATTTTAAGTGTTTTGTGGTTCTAACTTCAGTTTGTTCGTGATTAATAGTGTAAATGTACTTTTGCCTAACTTTTCCTGAAAAAGACAAAAAAAAAATGCAGACATGTTTACAGTAAATTTTGAGACAGATCTTGTTTGAAGTATTCAAAGGAGTTAGATTTTTTTTTCATTGCCTCTATCTGATGCAAACCAGAAATGATTCACCAGAGTGCTGATTAAATAGGTAAGAACACAGAAACATCAGTTCTTGGCACTTACTTCAATTGTATGAATAATATCTCTGGGACCAATAATTTCAGGGTCATATTTAATATGTGCTTTGTTGGTTGCCAGGGCCACAGAGCAGTATAAGATCCCTCTGTGTTTAGTGAGAGTAGACTCTATTTTATGTACGCAGGAGGCACACGTCATTCCTCTCACCTGTTAAAGACAAAGAATTTGTTATTCAAGAATATACTTTTTCCACCATTAAACATGAGTTCTCACTTTTTTTTTTTTTTTGAGACAGAGTATCGCTCTGTCACTCAGGCTGCAATGCAGTGGCGTGATCTTGGCTCGCTGCAACACCCACCTCCCAGGTTCAAGTGATTCTCCGGCTTCAGCCTCTCAAGTAGCTGGGATTATAGGCATGTTTCACCATGCCTGGCTAATTTTTTTTCTTTTGTGTAGAGACTGGGTTTCACCATGTTGGCCAGGCTGGTCTCAAACTCCTGACATCAAGTGATCCACCCACCTCGGTCTCCCAAAGTGTTGGGATTATAGGCGTGAGCCACCGTGCCCGGCCTGAGTTACCACTTTTAACTAAAACGACTCATGGGATTGCCACACAAGACTTAATTGCATTGCTAGTATGCTTTATATACGATCATTAGAATGCCATTTTTATATCACATTGAACAAACATATGGTCCCAGATAGAAGAGGATCTCATTAAAAGTTTCCCAAGGCCAGGCACGGTGGCTCATACCTGTAATTCCAGCACTTTGTGAGACCAAGGCAGGTGGATCACCTGAGGTCAGGAGTTCAAGACCAGCCTGACCAACATGGAGAAACTCCATCTCTACTAAAAATACAAAATTAACCAGGCATGGTGGCACATGCCTGTAATCCCAGCTACTCAGGAGGCTAAGGCAGGAGAATTGCTTGAACCTGGGAGGCAGAGGTTGTGGTGAGCTGAGATCATGCTATTGCACTCCAGCCTGGGAAACAAGAGTGATACTCAGTCTCAAAAAAAACCAAAAGTTTCCCAATTCCTGTCACTACTACTCAGCAATAGAGGACTTCACATTTATCACTGTTTCTTATATCCAAAGCCTTGCTTCTCTCTGGATTTTTTTCATCCTGCTGAAGTATATAACCACTAGTATTACTTTTAGTGAAGTTAATGGATGGCAAAAGTGTTCTGACTTTGTATGTCTAAAAATGTATTTTTTCCCTATATCTTGAGTGGGGTTATAGTTTAACTGGGCGTTAAATTCTAAAATGGATGGGCATGACTTCTAGAATGACTGTGTGAGGAGCTCAGCAAATCCTTTCCTCAAAAAACAATGATAAAACTGACAAAAGTATCAAAAAACAGCCATTGAAATACTCTGGAAATTGACCAAAGGGCATACAACAAATTAAGAATGATTTATTCATGAATAGCTGATGAAGGGATATCAGTGAAAAATGGTACAATTAAGACCTCTAAAACTCTCTCCTCTGTTAAAGCAATGAGAAAACTGGCAGAAATTGTAAGAATCATCTTTTCCAGAAATCTGGAAATCAAACAAAAGCTTACAGTAATCTAGGAAGCATTTATTCAAGAAAATAAGATGGAGTACAAAAAATAGAATGAATAAGACATAGTATTTTATTGCACAACAGGGTGACTATCGTCAATAATAACTTAATAATAAGGCCATCAAGCAGGACGCTTCACTTAGTTATTTTAAAATAACTAAAAGAGTATAAACTGATTATTTGTAACATAAAGGATAAATGCTTGAGGGGATGAATACCCCATTTTATATGATGTGACTATTACTCATTGCATGCCTGTATCAAAACATCTCATGTACCTCATAAATATATGCACCTATGCTGTACCCACAAAACTTCTGTGCTCTAAATGATACCACCAAGGAAGTAAAAAGGCAATACCAGAAAATATATGAAAATCATACATCAGATAAGGGACTTGAATATAGAATATATAAAGAATTCTTACAACTCAGTAATGAAAAGACAAACAATTCAATTTAAAATGGGCAAAAACTCCAATTGTTTCTTTCTCCAAAGAACGTTTATTAAAGCCCAATAAGCACAAGGAAAAATGCTCAACATCATTAGTCATCAGGGAAATGCAAATCAAAACCAAAATGAGAGAGCAGTTCACTTCCACTGGGATGGCTATTAAAAAAAGATAATAGCAAGTATTGACATGCATATGGAACAACCGGAACATCAATACAATGTTGGTGAGGATATGAAATGGTACAGCTGCTTTAGAAAACAGTCTGGCAGCCCCTTAAAAGGTTAAATATAGAGTTACTAGATGACTTAGTAATTCCACTTCTAGGCATATCCCCAAGGGAACTGAAAACATAAGTTCACACAAAAACTTGTCCATTAATGTTCACAGCAGCATTATTTATAATAGCAATATTCATAAAGTAGAAACAACCCAACTGTCCATCAACTGATAAATAAATCAAGAAAATATAGTATATTCATACACTGGAATATTATTTGGCAATAAAAAGGAATGCAGTAATGATACATGCTACAACATGGATCAAGCATGAATACACTATGGTAAATAAAAGAAGTCAGTTACAAAGGACCACATACTATTTATATGAAAATGTCCAGAATAGGCAAATCTATACAAATACAAAGTAGATTAGTGGTTGCCTAGGGTAGAGAGAGTAAAACCAATACAGGGAAGAGATTAGGACTAAAGAATGAATACTAATAGGTATGAGTTTTATTTTAATGGGGGATGAAATGTTTTGAAATCAGATCGTGGTGATAGCTGCACAACTCTATGAATATACTAAAAACCACTGAGTTGTACACTTTAAAAAGGTGAGTTTTATGGTATTTCAAAAAAACTATTATTTTTCAATCCTTAAAAATATATAAAAGCCAGCCAGGCATGGTGGCTCACGCCTGTAATCCCAACACTTTGGGAGGCCGAGGCGGACGGGATCACAATGTCAGGAGTTTGAGACTAGCCTGACCAACATGGTGAAACCCTGCCTCTACTAAAAACATAAAAATTAGCTGGGCCTGGTGGCACACGCCTGTAATCCCAGGTACTCAGGAGGCTGAGGCAGGAGAATCGTTTGAACCCAAGAGGCGGAGGTTACAATGAGCCGAGATTGCACCACTGCACTCCAGCCTAGGCGACAGAGCAAAACTCCATTAAAAAAAATAAAATAAAATAAAATAAGCCTACTCATTCTTTTTAACAGCTACTCAGCATCCCATGATACGGATGTATCATACTTTATTTAGTCCCTAATGACTGAAATTTAATTTTTCCCCATCTTTTGCTATTGTAAATAATACTATAATGAACATCTCTGCATACATGTCATTTCATACATAGGCAAACATGTTTGTTGGATAAATTCCTACAAGTGGAACTTCTGAGGCAAAGACTATGTGCAATTTCAACTTTCACAGATACTGCCAAATTCCTCTGTTGGCAGCCTGTATCAATGTACACTCCACCAGCAACATAGAGAGATCAGAAACACTTTGTTAACAAAATTGTTAACTTTACCGATCCAATAGGTGAAAATGGTATTTCAGTGCTATTTTAATTTGCTTTACTCATTACAAATGAAGTTGAACATCTCTTCATGTTTAAGAGGTGTCTTTTTTGCTTTTCTGTGAACTGACAGTTCATATCCTTTATCATCGAAAAGAAATTTTGGGTTGCTGACTCTTGTCTTACTGATGCATAAAAGTTCTTTATATATTAAGAAAATTAACTTTCATCTATGATATGAATTACAATGATTTTAATTGCCTTTTTACTTTCTATTTGGTGTTTTTCTCCCAAGAAGAAATGGTTAGGTGCCTGAATTCATCAGTCTATTAATCTTTTCTTTTATTGGCTTTGTATCACATTTTAGAAAAATGCTTCCTACTCCAATATTGTTTTTTAAATGATGAATTAGATGTTATCATGGGCAAAAGCTAGATGAAGGCTACATGAAAATTTTCTGTACCATTTTTGCAATTTCTTGTGAGTCTAAAATTATTTCAGTGATGAATTGATGGACTGATGTATGATGAAGCAAATATAGCAAAATATTAATTGTAGAATCTAGCTGGTATATACAGGGTACCTAATGTACAATTTTTCTAACTTTTCTGTGTGTCTGAAAGTTTCATAATATTGAAAAAATTGGTCCAAATATTTATTCTAGTAATTTCACTGTTTCATTATTTGCATTCAATTTTGGCAGAAGCAGGGGCAAGGTATTGCTCTGTCACCCAGGCTGGAGTGCAATGGCATGAACACAGTTCACTGCAGCCTCAACCTCCCAGGCTCAAGCGATCCTCCCACCTCGGCCTCCCAAAATGCTGAGATTATAAGCATGAGCCACCACACCCAGCCTACATTCAAATTTTTGCTAAAACTGGGATTTATTTTGGTACAAGATTTTTTGTTTTATTTTTCTAAATTATACAAATAAAACTTAAATATATTCTCTAGCTGTAAAAATTTCAAACAATTTGAAAAGATGGAAGTTTCTCTTTGCTCTCTCTCTCGATCCCACTCTCTTTCTGAGATAACACTGTTAATCATGTGTATACACTAGTCCTTTCTCTAGGTGTTTATATATATATATATATAATATAAGTACACATACATGTAGTTTTGGATTATACTATAAGTATTACACTACAACTTGTTTTGCTTAAGTAAATAATATGCCCTTGAAATCTTTGTCAGTTACTATTGATCTACTTTACTTTTTTTTTTATTGCATTTTAGGTTTTGGGATACATGTGAAGAACATGCAGAATTGTTGCATAGGTACACACATGGCAGTGTGATTTGCTGCCTTCCTCCCCATCACCTATATCTGGCATCTCTCCCCATGCCATCTCTCCCCCAACTCCCCACCTGCCGCTGTCCCTCCTCTATTTCCCCCCGACAGACCCCAGTGTGTGATGCTCCCCTCCCTGTGTCCATGTGTTCTCATTGTTCAACACCCGCCTATGAGTGAGAACATGCGGTGTTTGATTTTCTGTTCTTGTGTCAGTTTGCCGAGAATGATGGTTTCCAGGTTCATCCATGTCCCTACAAAGGACACGAACTCATCGTTTTTGATGGCTGCATAATATTCCATGATGTATATGTGCCACATTTTCCCTGTCCAGTCTATCATCGATGGGCATTTGGGTTGGTTCCAGTCTTTGCTATTGTAAACTGTGCTGCAGTGAATATTCGTGTGCATGTGTCCTTATAATGGAACGATTATAATCCTTTGGATATATACCCAGTAATGGGATTGCTAGGTCAAATGGAATTTCTATTTCTAGGTCCTTGAGGAATCGCCACACCGTCTTCCACAATGGTTGAACTAATTTACACTCCCACCAACAATGTAAAAGTGTTCCTATTTCTCCACATCCTCTCCAGCATCTGTTGTCTCCAGATTTTTTAATGATCGCCATTCTAACTGGCGTAAGATGGTATCTCAATGTAGTTTTGATTTGCATTTCTCTAATGACCAGGGATGATGAGCATTTTTTCATATGTTTGTTGGCCTCATGTATGCCTTCTTTTGTAAAGTGTCTGTTCATATCCTTCGTCCACTTTTGAATGGGCTTGTTTTTTTCCTGTAAATCTGTTTTAGTTCTTTGTAGATTCTGGATATCAGCCCTTTGTCAGATGGGTAGACTGCAAAAATTTTTTCCCATTCTGTTGGTTGCTGATTCACTCTAATGACTGTTTCTTTTGCTGTGCAGAAGCTGTGGAGTTTGATTAGATGGAATGTATCTCAAAATAATAAAAGCTATTTATGACAAACCAACAGCCAATATCAAGTATGATATTGAATGGGCAAAAACTGGAAGCATTCCCTTTGAAATCTGGCACTAGACAAGGATGTCCTCTCTCACCACTCCTATTCAATATAGTACTGGAAGTTCTAGCCAGAGCAATCAGGCAAGAAAAAGAAATAAAAGGCTATTCAAATATGAAAGGAGGAAGTCAAATTGTCTCTATTTGCAGACAACATGACTGTATATCTAGAAGACCCCATCATCTCAGCCCAAAATCTCCTGAAACTGATAAGCAACTTCAGCAAAGTCTCAGGATACAAAATCAATGTGCAAAAATCACAAGCATTCCTATACACCAATAACAGACTTAAAGAGAGCCAAATCAAGAATGAACTGCCATTCACAATTGCTACAAAGAGAATAAAATACCTAAGAATACAACTAACAAGGAACGTAAAGGATCTCTTCAAGGAGAACTACAAACCACTGCTCAAGGAAACAGGAGAGGACACAAAACAGATGGAGAAACATTCCATGTTCATGGTTAGGAAGAATCAATATTGTGAAAATGGCCATATTGCCCAAAGTAATTTACAGATTCAACGCTATCCCCCTCAAGCTACCAATGACCTTCACAGAACTGGAAAAAACCACCTTAAACTTCATATGGAACCAAAGAGAGCCCATATAGCCAAGTCAATTCTAAGCAAAAAGAACAAAGCGGGAGGCATCACACTACTGGACTTCAAACTATACTACAAGGCTACAGTCATCAAAACAGCATGGTACTGGTACCAAAACAGAGATATAGACCAATGGAACAGAACAGAGGCCTCTGAGGCAACACAACACATCTACAACCATCCGATCTTTGACAAACCTGACAAAAACAAGCAATGGGGAAAGGATTCCCTGTTTAATAAATGGTGTTGGGAAAACTGGCTAGCCATGTGCAGAAAGCAGAAACTGGACCCCTTCCTGACACCTTATACTAAACTTAACTCCAGATGGATTAAAGACTTAAACATAAGACCTAACACCATAAAAACCCTAGAAGAAAATCTAGGCAAAACCATTCAGGACATAGGCATAGGCAAGGACTTCATGACCAAAACACCAAAAGCATTGGCAACAAAAGTCAAAATAGACAAATGGGACCTATTTTACTCTTTTTAACAGCCGTATTGTATTCTATAATGTCTATACATAATTTATCTAAACATTCCCTATCAAAGGACATTTAATATAGACTGGTTCTAAATTTTTGCTCTTAAAATTATATAATAAATATAATCTCATGCATGCTCATATTTCTTTTATTATACTTTAAGTTCTTAGGTACATGGGCAGAACGTGCAGGTTTGTTACATAAGTATACACGTGCCATGGTGGTTTGCTGCATCCATCCCCCCATCATCTACATTAGGTATTTCTCCTAATGTTAGCCCTCTCCAATTCCCCCACCACCCCCGACAAGCCCCGGTGTGCATACTTCTTTTTCGTTGTTTGTTTTTTCCACATGAAGTCTCATTCTGTCACCCAGGCTGGAGTGCAGTAGTGTGATCTCGGCTCACTACAACCTCTGTCTCCTGGGTTTAAGTGATTCTCGTGCTTCGGCCTCCTGAGTAGCTAGGACTACATGTGCACACCATCATGCCTGGCTAATTTTTGTATTTTTCATAGAGATGGGGTTTCACCATGTTGGCCAGGCTAGTCTCAAACTCCTGGCCTCAAGTGAGTCCACCCGACTCAGCCTCCCAAAGTGCTGGGATTACAGGTGTGAGCCACTGTGCCCAGTCCTATATGATATTTCTATAGGAAAGAATCCTAGCAGCTGATTTGCTGGGTTGGAGAAAGTGATCACTTTAAATCAATATGCCTTACACCTGGTTTTGTGACTTTATAAAATTTGAGTCATTAATGCATCTGGAATTTATCTAATTACATGCTACCAAATAGGAATCATACTACATTTTAAAAGTTAATTTTTATTTGTTCATTCAAAATCAATTCTTTTTTGGGTAATAGAGATATGACAATCATCTTTTTACATTCCATGCTTGAAGATTACTATTAAATCATACCTTATCCTTCCATTTTCCAGTTTCCTTGATTTTCATCATATCTTATTTTTCCCACGTTTAATTATCTTCACAACTCTTCTCTGAACCCTTACCAAGTTTTTTTCTAGAAATTTTATTAATCACACAAAAACTCTTACTTACAACAAGTTCCAGAACACCATCTCCTTCATCAGCATTTTCTATCACAGTGGCTCCAAATCCAAGCTCTCGGATGAACTCTGCTATCATTGGCGGTTGTATAACAGTAGGATTATACCTTACTTCTGCCTTGCCAGCCATCAGAGCCACAAGTATGGAATATATTCCTAAAAGCATTGATAAGAAAAATAATACAGATAACATTCTTTATAAAAAGAGTAATATTATAATTACCTTTTAGCATTTCTCAAGTATGAAAGGATTAAAGTGAATCTGGAGAAATTTATTATTTAACTTTTATACTAGTCTTGACCCCAAATAATTAGAACTACTGTAAAAGAGCCTCATTTTTCTTAAACTTCTTAGAATGGAAATTTTCAATTATATATGTATGTGTGTTTGTGTATAAGAAGATAATATACTTTATGTACCTATCACCTTGCTTCATAATACTAGGCTAATCTTATTTCATATATATTCCTACACCCTCCACTCACTGCCCTCTACCCAGATTATGCTGAAACAAGTCCCAGACATCACATCATTTCATGTGTAAATACTTAAATACGTATCTTCTAAAAAATAAAGACTCTTGCACTTGCTTGAGACTGTAGAGACTATATCTTAGAAGCTAATAAGACGCAGTACTAGAGAAAGGGACTTGGCTGGGCATGATGGCTCATGCCTGCAATCCCAGCACTTTGGGAGGCCAAGGAGGGTGGATCACTTGAGTCCAGGAGTTCGACACCAGCCTGGGCAATATGGCAAAACCCTGTCAACAAAAAATTTCAAAAATTAGCTGGGCATGGTGGTGTATGCCTGTGGTCTCAGCTATTCAGGAGGCTGAGGTGGGAAGATTGCTTGAGCCTGGGAGGTCGAGGCTGTAGTAAGCTGTGTTTATGCCACTGCAATGCACCATGTGTGGCAGAGTAGGATCCTGTCTCAAAAAAAAAAAAAAAATAGAGAGAGAGAAAGGAACTCATGCACTTAGGAAATCATAATTGCAGGAAAGAATCCAATAATATACCAACATACACATTATAATGTTATCAAATAATAGTCATTTATTTATCAGGTTTTAGTGTCTGGCACACAGTAATCTAAAAAGCACTTATTCCTAGAAAAGAAGTCCCACGAAACTTGTTAACAAAAAAAAGAGGAGTTCATTTTATGGCATTCATGCTGTTCACTACTGCAAACCTTTTTTAACAACTATTCTACTTCTCCAGGCCAGCAATTGCTATCATTGTCAGGAAGAAAATTAATTCTACAGAGCAAAAATAGAAGCTCTTTCTAGGAATCTATGGCATTTGATGGCTACCTGATAGGGAATGGAGATCGATAAACCATAGATCAAGTCTGAGGTTTGATAAAAAAGAAAATATGATTAAATATTAATTTAATAGCTTTAAATCAGTAAAGAAGATAGTGGGGAGGGTGCAAAAGGAAGTAGGGATGGTTAATGGGTACAAAGAAAAAGAATGAATGAATAAGACCTAGTATGTCATAGCACAACAGTGTGACTATAGTCAATTATAATTTAATCGTACATTTAAATAGAGTATAATTGAATTGCTTATAACACAAAGGATAAATGCTTGAGGGGATGGATCCCCCTTTCCATGATGTGATTATTACGCATTGCATGTTTGTATCAAAACATCTCATGTACCCTATAAATATACATATACCTACTATATACTAACAAAAATTAAAAATTAAAAAAATATAAACACACAGTGAAAAAAAACCAAAATACCTAATACAATCTAATTTTTCTATATAAAGTGCTTACATTTTGGGCTTTGTTGCTATCAAACAATTCAAGTGATCAGTTCATGGGAAAGTGTCAGTAATATAGAAAAGGTATAGAGAAAGTAGGAAAAAATATTTTTGCTTCAGCTGAATGTGATCTATGCGCAAACAGAAATAGAAGGGAAAATTTGATTTTTCAAATGTCAAAAACATAAGTTCAATACTTATGTAAATTGCATATAGTTTTTAAAACCCTTCAAACTACAATAAGAACTCTTTCTATTCATTTTTTAAAAATATAATATAGGGCCTGGTGTGGTGGCTCATGCCTGTAATCCCAGCACTTTGGGAGGCCCAGTTGGGTGAATCACTTGAGGTCAGGAGTTCAAGACCAGCCTGGTCAACATGGTGAAACTCTGTTTCTACTAAAAGTACAAAAATTAGCCAGGCATGGTGGCACATGCCTATAGTTGCAGCTACTCAGGAGGCTAAGGCAGGCAAATCACTTGAACCCAGGAGGCAGAGGTTGCAGTGAGCCGAAATGGTACCACTGCACTCCAGCCTGGGCAACAGAGTGAGACTTGACTCAAAATATATATTATATATATATATTTATATATTTATATATTATATTAATATATATTTATAGATACATATTATAATATATATATATGTATATTGCAGACTAAATTGAGAGAAGACCAATACTACTTAGTTAAAAAAAAAAAAATGTAATGACCCCAGCTAGGCTAAAGTTATTTCTAACTGGGTTAAGTGGATGGAAAGGGGATAATATGGAAGTAATTGGAAGAATCAGCTTAACAGACTTAAAAAAAAATTGTATTTGGCATAGACATTGCTTGTCTCATGAAAATAGATATTTCTGAATTGCCCAAAAATAGTTGGTTCTTAAATTAAATAGAAACCTTGAATGCTTCTTTTCGCTTTCATTTGCTTGGCAACCTCCCTCCTTTTCTTTTTTTTTAATCTAAAAAAGAATAATAGAAGCTTTAGCCTTGAGTACATTCCAGTTAGAAATAATGGAGGCTAAACTGAAGCAGAAATCATAGAATGCAGACAAGATAATATTGAACTGAAGATGGCTCTGAATACCACACATTTTGTTATAACGATGTTCTGCCCTTAATATTAATATATGAGGTGATGTGATTCCTACATACATTTTGAGTGATTTTCTTAATGGTGGGGATAAGTTTACACTAGTCCATACTTCTTTATTCAGCTCTGTGACTAACCATATGTATCATTAAGACACCTAGGGCTAGGGCAGCTTAAGTACCAAATCTATGACTTTGATCTCATGAAACTTCATCACATATCTTTTTTTTTTTTTGAGATGGAGCCTTGTCCTGTCGCACAGGCTAGAGTGCAGTGGCTAGCACGATCTCAGCTCACTGCAACTTCCACCTCCCGGGTTCAAGCAATTCTCCTGCCTCAGCCTCCCGAGTAGCTGCGATTCTAAGCATGCGCCTCCAAGACCAGCTAATTTTTGTATTTTTAGTAGAGACAGGGTTTCACCAGTTAGGCCAGGCTGGTCTTGAACTCTTGACCTCAGGCAATCTGTCTGTCCCGGCTCCCAAAGTGGTGGGATTACAGGTGTGAGTCACTGAGCCCGGCCATCATCACATATCTTCATGGTTAACAAATCTACTGTGCTATACTGGGAAGTCTATAAATATGAGTACAAATTAATAAGCTAAAACATCTGAGTGTGACTGAATTTTAAAATCTATGGTATAGATTTTCTAAGATTTTGCAACTTAAAATTAACACTTGTATACAATATTAAGTAACTTGTGAACATTTTTACCAGAAGCAAAGAGAACAATATAATTCTAACAAACTTGTTTTTGGTCTGGTGCTCGGTCTGGATATAGTAATAATGAAACTCTAGGTATTATAATTGTCAGTTTTAGGCATAGCTTTAGAAGAAAATTTATGTTCCTTAACTCCAACACAACCAAGATCCATAAAAATAGTAATCTTGTGTATTTCCTTCTGCATCTTTTTACAAATTTCACACATATACAAATATGATCATGAGGTAAACAAGATAGAAACTTTATCTAAGGGAACAAAACACTAAAAAAACTGGCTTCCAGGACATCAGGGTTGGCCCACACATTACTGAAAATCTTTATGAGGCCTTACCAAGAATCATAAACATACTTACCAAACATGTAAAAGAACAAAAAAGATGGAGTTCTCAAACTAGCAGATAAAATAACAAGCTTCAAGAGTATCTCACCTTCTTCTCGTCTTAATTCCGTTCAATGTTTGCTACACAAGAAGCGCAGGTCATGCCAGTGACTTGTATGTAACATTTAGATGAAGTCTTTGCTTCCTCTTTGTCTTGAACTGGTGTCATCCCTTTAGTATAAAATTCATTAGTTGAAGTCAAAGAGCGTTTCCGATGAAGGCTGAGCTATTACTACCAACGGCTCATTCGTGTCTGGTGGAAAGGGAAAGATTCTTCTCATATGCAGTATTGAACATTCTTCAAAAGCAACCTTGTCTCGCATCATAATCCATACCTCCAGGCACTGATAATCTATATCTCTATACTTTCCTCTGCAGTGACTTACAATTTCTTTTTTTTGTTTGTTTGTTTTGACTTCCAATTTCAATACTTCCCATCCCAATTTCTAGGAAAATCTGAGTTACCTGAATAAATAAAACTTTGTTTCTTCTAGCCATTAACTCTACTCCCAATCTCAGAGAGAGAGAGTAGTTTGTTAATGGATAGTTGTTATTTTTATAATGAAATTTTACCATCATGTTGATGATTGGCATACTGGCATCAAAGCAATTCACAATATATTAAGTGGAACAAAAGGCAATTTGCAAAACAGCACTGCAGTGTGCTGACATATCTATTTTTAATTTTAGTGTACGCATAGATGAAAACATGCATAAGAAAAGCTGGGGGTTACATACCAAACTATTAACAGTGGCTACTTCTGGGGAATAGGGTTAAGGCAGGAATACAATGACAGACAGATGAATAAATTTCCTCTAACTATGCTTCTATATTGTTTGAAATTTTTGTGTGTGTGACGGAGTCTCGCTCTGTCACGAGGCTGGAGTGCAGTGGTGCAATCTTGGCTCACTGCAACCTCCACCTCCTGGGTTCAAGCGATTCTCCTGCCTCTGCTTCCCAAGTAGCTGGGACTACAGGTGTGCACCACCACGCCCAGCCAATTTTTGTATTTTTAGTAGAGATGGGGTTTCAATATGTTGGCCAGGATGGTCTCCATCTCCTGACCTTGTGATCTGTCCGCTTTGGCCTCCCAAAATGCTGGGATTACAGGCATGAGCCACCACGCCCGGCCCTATCGTTTGAATTTTTAACATACATATATAACATTTAAAAATTTTTAAATGTCTTTGTGGACAGTGGAAGAGAGGCAAGGAATAAGTCAACAAAAAGTCTATTTTGCACAGTGGTATTCATAGAATCTTCATGGACTGTAGAAGCTCAAATCATCCCAGAAGCTCCCTTGAAATCTCTGAAAATCTGCTATTTTGTTTTAGTTTATCCACTGCAGTATTAATTACCTTCCAAGAAAGGAGAAATTATTCTAACACATCCCTGCATCTAAAAAAGAAAAAAAAGCCAAAGATTTTCTCTTCCATTATAGAGAAAAGGAGGAAAAGAGCAAATTCCCACTAGCCTATCTAATTTGTTCATTCTTGTCCTCGGACAAAACACCAGTTCATGCCTACTTAGATAACACACAAAGGAACCCCTGCACAGATGAGCTGGTTTTCAGGATGTGAAGAAGAGCATGTTTAGAAAAAAACTTTAACAAAAGCCTGACCGTTTCCCTCAAGAATAATGATGTCGACTTCTCAAATAAGTATATTAATGCCTCTTAAATCTGAATGCATATACAATCACCTGGGGGAGCTTGTTAAAATGCAGGTTCTGACTCAGTACATCTAAGGTGGGATCTGAGATTCTGCATTTCTACCAAGCTCTCAGGTGATGGCAGTGCTGCCAGCCCAGGTCTGAGTATAGCAAAGGATACTTAAAAAAAAAATTTCAACTTTTATTTTTAGATTCAGGGGGTAGATGTACAAGTCTGTCACATGGAAATACCACATGACACTGAGGTTTGGATTTTGGATGATTCCAGCAAAGGACACTTTGAATGGTAAAGTGTTCCTTAATTAGCCTATCTCTGGTCTTAATGGAATCACTTTAGAAAGATACTGATTCAGATTGTGAGAACATTATTTAGAACACAGACTGTGAAATTTACCAAATAGTACTGCTGTTACATTTTTTAAAAACAAAGAAAAACAAAAAGGAGGTTCAGTAGCCAAAAAGAAATCGCTTTGGTTTTGAATAAAACCATTATTTTAATCTAACCAGAAGTTTCCTTCATTCTCTCATAATTACTATTGAGGCTTAATTATGAACTTGGACAATGAAAAAAAGCTTATTCTGCCAATCACTTTACCTGTTGTTCCAGAGCATTTTCATGATTTTAGGTACCAGAGGTAACCTGGAATACCAGCTGCAATTTTCACACTCTGGAAGTACAGTATTATAAGTCATAGAGGTAGTCCCTTTTAGTTACCTTAGCATGACCTCTAAACAAAGATCCACAAAATTGTGTCCTTTACCTCTGTGCGTGTGGCAAGCAAAACAGCAAAGGCGGGACTCCATGTTTGGATCCCCTTCCACAAACACTCCCTTCGTGGAAGCCTGTCTTCCCCTCCTAAACTCCATCTCTCTCTATTCCCTATCACTCAGTGTGGAAGCTGCTTTCCTCTCCTGGATTCCATCTTTCTGGATTCTCTCACTCAGTGTGAGAGTTAGCTGTTTCTTTCTCTCTCCTTCTCCTGTTTCTCTCTTCTAAATTATATATTAAAAAAAAAAAAAAAAAAAAAAGAGCAAAGGCTTCTCCCTCCACCACAGAGACAGTAAGGGTGTTACAAGGTAACAATGAATAAAACGGCTGGTTTCTTTTAACGAATTTTTCTACCGGCTGTGACAGCATTACTTACACTTCTAAATAAATTCAAAGGAAAGTTGACTTTCCTGCACTTGAGGCAACAATTACAAACCGACTCAAATTTTTCAAGAAAGGATTTCCAATCTGATACTCAAAACTGATGTGAGATTCAGCCTCTGGTGTAATGTGAAGAATAAATAAATAATCTAAAGTGGCTTTAAAATAATTATAAACGTCATGTCTGCAGCTTACTCTCAAATAGTTCAGAAAAAATGTATGTATGTGTATATATAAATGTATATCTGTTGAGAATGATAAACAATGTAAAATATTAACTGGAATCTGCATGAAATTGGTAAACAGGAATTCTCTATTTCTTGTAGTTTTTTGTAAGTTTGAAATTAGTTAAAAATAAAAAGTCACAAAAAGGAAGGAATTTAAACAAGTATTTAGTTTGCTTTACTTAATTAGTGATTACTTCAAATATTATATCTTTTTACTTTAAGGAAATGATGATATAGATAGGATAAAAGGCATCTCCATCCTGCTGTACTTGTCTACTTATGCATTGAAAAAAAAAGGCATCTCCAATTTTTCTCACTACCTTTTTTTTTTGAGATGGAGTCTTGCTCTTGTCACCCAGGCTGGAGTGCAGTGGTGTGATCTCAGCTCACTGCAACCTATGCCTCCCAGGTTCAAGCACTGCTCCTGCCTCAGTCTCCTGGGTAGCTGGGATTACAGGTGCCCGCCACCACACTTGGCTAATTTTTGTATTTTTAGTAGAGACAGGATTTCACCATGTTGGCCAGGATGGTCTTGAACTCCTGACCTCAGGTGATCCACCTGCCTCAGCCTCCCAAAGTGCTGGGATTACAGGAATGAGCCACTGCGCCTGGCCTTTTACTATCTCTTTTAAGATTTATAGCTCATCTAGGACTAGTATGATACAAAGGCAAAATGTGTCCATCCTTCTGTCTGAGAATGGGTCGCAGAGGTAGGAGGCTGTGAGACCTGGATCGGCACTGACACTTACACTTAGAAAATGGGTAGTTACAATTCTGGTGACATCTCAAACTCTGATCTGTAGCAGAATCACAGAATGCAGTCATTTCATATCAACCTTTGTCCCAATAATATGGGTCACTGTAGTTAACTCTATCAATTCTTTATGGTGACATTCACTATGCCAAGGTTTTTTACCTACCCATCATGGCCATTAGTATATATGTTATAAGCCCTAACAGATGCAGGGCATATAACTGGCTCCTGATAATCGTTTGTGGAATAATTGATTCCCGGGGCCCTTAACAATAGTAGGTTGAGGTAAAAGACATTGTTAAAAGTTACTGAGGCCAGGCATGGTGGCTCACACCAATAATCCCAGCACCTTGGGAGGCCAAGGTGGGTGGACTGCTTGAGCTCAGGAGTTTGAAACCAGCCTAGGAAACATAGTTAGACTCCATCTCTACAAAAAATAGAAAAAAATTAGCCGGGTGTGGTGGTACATGCCTGTAGTCCCAGCTACTCAGGAGGCTGAGGTGGGAAGATCGCTTAAGCCCCAGAAGTCAAGGCTGCAGTGAGCCATGATTGTGCCAGTGCACTCCAGCCTGGGCAACAGAGCAAGATCCGGTCTCAAAAAAAAAAGTTACTGAACGTGCTGCAGTCATAGTTCCTAAGGACTAGGTAGATGCTATACATGGTGCCAGAGACTGACCAAGTACTTCTTGAATTCCATTTTTTGGTTTGATCACCTAAGGTAATTGAAAAGTTGCTTTTGCTCTGTTCATATTTGTTACATAAACCTTTATAAAATGCTAGCTATTTTGGCTGGGCACGGTGGCTCACACCTGTAATCCCAGCACTTTGGGAGGCCGAGCAGGTGGATCACCTGAGATCAGGAGTTCAAGACCAGCCTGGCCAAATGGCGAAACCCTGTCTCTACTAAAAATACAAAAATTAGCCAGGCATGGTGGCACGTGCCTATAATCCCAGCAACTTGGGAGACTGCGGCAGGAGAATCACTTGAACTCGGGAGGTGGAGTTTGCAGTGAGCCGAGATCACACCATTGCACTGCAGCCTGGGCAACAAAGTGCGACTCTGTCTCCAATAATAATAATGAAATGCTAGCTATTTTAGCTACCCATATTGTGTTAAATCTAAGCACAGAAATGGGCAGTGTCTCCTGTATCTTTGGGTCTTCATTCTGAAGGCTCTCATGTCATGTAAAACTATGATCAAATAAATTTATATGCCTTTTCTCCTTAAAAAAACTATTTTAAATTATATTATTTAATATTATACAGTCATGACTCACTTAAATGATGGGAATATGTTCTTAAAAATGCTTTAGACAATTTCATCACTGTGTGACCATCATAGAGTGTACTTACTCAAATCTAGATGCTATGTATATTTTTATTTATATATATATTTTTCACATGGAACACCAAATGTCCTAGCACCATTAATGAATATAAAACATTTCTCCTCCTTGATCTGCTATGCCAATATCAAATGCCTTATATGAGGTTTCTATATATGCTCCATTATAATCTTATGGAACCACCAACATCTATGTGGTCCATTGTTGATCAAAATGTTATTATGACTAACATTACCTTCAATCAAACTTCTCACTTCTTTGTGTAAACAAAGTTAATACAGATTTAATTTAGAGATTTTAAAGGTCAATGAATCACATTATATAGATCAGTGTCTCAAACTTTAACGTGCAAATGAATTACCTGGAACGTTTATTAAAATTAAAATGTAGAATTTGATTTACTGGGCCTGCAGTGGGCCAGAGTCTCATTTATAACAAAGTCCCAGGTACTGCTTGTTTGTGAACTACACTTGCAAAAACGAAAGTTGCTAAAATATAAACCCAAATGAATAGAAAAAAATTCAGTTTTTGAGTTCAATCTAAAGTTTATCATGCCCTTGCTTACTGTATATATTAGATACCACATTTGAACATGAAAAATATTTCAGTTTATACCACATGTGATATAAGATGATGATACTCGAGTTCCTATATGTAAGAGGCATAGGAATATTATAATGTAAGTAACTTGTTTTAGTGATACTGATATAAACTAATTTATGGGGTGTACATCATTGACAACATAATCCATTATGCATGTCAAAGTATTTTAATAGAACTTGAGAAATAACCCAACATTACGATTTAGTGAAATGTGAATCAATATAATTTCAACACTGTTATTTTGAAAATTAAAAAAAAAATTAACTGGGCTGGATGTGGTGGCTCATGTCTGTAATCCCAGCACTCTGTGAGGCAGAGGCAGGCGGATCACCTGAGGTCAGGAGTTCGAGACCGGCCTGACCAACATGGTGAAACCCCGTCTCTACTAAAAATACAAAAAAATCAGCTGAGCATGGTGGCGTGACCCTGTAATCCCAGACAGTCCAGGAAGCTGAGGCAGGAGAATCACCTGGACCTGAGAGGTGGAGGTTGCAGTGAGCTGAGATCGCACCATTGCACTCTAGCCTGGGTGACAGAGCAAGACTCCCTCTCAAAAAAAAAAAAAAAAAAAAAAACAATTAAGTGGTGATAGGTAAAACGAAATTTTGCTGAAACTAATTTTAGTCATTTTTACGGCTCCTTGATATAACTGTACTTATTTCCAACTTAAATTTTTCTTCTGGTTTTCATAATTATTTCCTTTTGCAGTTATGGACTTTTGTATACTTTGTTCAGACTTTTGGTAGTAGAGGTTCGCAACATTTTAGGGCTCTGTATGAAAATTTTCTAATAGAGAACGATGTATTGCTTTCTTAGAGCAAAAGAATCTAATTTTTTAGATTAGATTCTAATCTAAAAT
>JAZHEH010003284.1:0-19445 GCA_036589455.1 Ateles fusciceps
TCCTTCTCACGCCACCTCTGGGGCTCCTCTGACAAGACTCAGCACACTTGGAATCCCTCTGATGCTCATGCTCCTTCTCACGCCGCCTCTGGGGCTCCTCTGACAAGACTCAGCACACTTGGAATCCCTCTGATGCTCATGCTCCTTCTCACGCTGCCTCTGGGGCTCCTCTGACAAGACTCAGCACACTTGGAATCCCTCTGATGCTCATGTTCCTTCTCACGCCGCCTCTGGGGCTCCTCTGAGCAAGACTCAGCACGCTTGGAATCCCTCTGATGCTCACGCTCCTTCTCTACGCCGCCTCTGGGGCTCCTCTACAAGACTCAGCACACTTGGAATCCCTCTGATGCTCATGTTCCTTCTCACGCCACCTCTGGGGCTCCTGTAGCAAGACTCAGCAGGCTTGGAATCCCTCTGATGCTCATGCTCCTTCTCACGCCGCCTCTGGGGCTCCTCCTGACAAGACTCAGCACACTTGGAATCCCTCTGATGCTCATGCTCCTTCTCACGCCACCTCTGGGGCTCCTCTGACAAGACTCAGCACACTTGGAATCCCTCTGATGCTCATGCTCCTTCTCACGCCGCCTCTGGGGCTCCTCTGACAAGACTCAGCACACTTGGAATCCCTCTGACGCTCATGCTCCTTCTCACGCCGCCTCTGGGGCTCCTCTGACAAGACTCAGCACACTTGGAATCCCTCTGATGCTCATGCTCCTTCTCACGCTGCTTCTGGGGCTCCTCTGGCAAGACTCAGCAGGCTTGTCATCCCTCTGATGCTCACGCTCCTTCTCACGCCCCCTCTGGGGCTCCTGTAGCAAGACTCAGTTCTTTTTGTTTAGTTTTGCTTTGGCCATGCACAAGCTGTTTTTGGGTTGGGTATGAATTTGAATTCATTTTTTTGCAAATATTTTGAGAAGAATGATATTGTTATTTTAATGGAGATGGCAGTGAAATTGTGGTGTGACTTTGGCATTTTGGTGATTCTAGAATATTAATTGTCGCCATTGGTTGCCAAAGGATGTGTTAAGGTTATTTGTGTAGTCTGCTGATTTGCTTAGGCAGTGTTTTGCAGTTTCACGACGAAGTGCTAATATCCAGAGTTGCTAAATTTTCAACTTGGGGTAGCAAATATGCTCATGTTCCTTCTAGCACCGCCTGTAGGGCTTTTTTATCAAGTTGGGGCAGGGCTTGGGAATGCCTTGAGGCTACGCGTCACCCTCACGCCGGCTCTTGGGGCTCTGCTGGCAAGAGTCAACACATTTGCTATCCCTCTGACGCTGCCTTCTCCTGTTCTTCTGCAGCTCCAGCCACAGACAGTTTTGTGCTATAGAGAGTGCACATCATGAGTCTTGGACTAGCCTGCATAGCATGTGTAGTTTAAGTTTGCCAAATTTAATTTAGCCTTTAGAGTCCCCTTGGAGTCTGCTACTCAGTGTTGTGGGGCTGTGGTGCCAACACTTCGGGAGGCTGTGACGGGTGGGTCAGCTGAGGTGACGAGTGCGTGAGGCCAGCCTGACCCGCTTGGTCGAGGCAACTCCGTATTGTAATCGGAGCCCCGACAAAGGCCGGGCATGGTGGCGGGCACCTGTAATCCCAGGCCAGCTGGGAGGCTAAGTCAGGAGGATCCTTGAGGCGGGGAGGCAGAGGCTGAGGTGAGCCAAGGTTGCACCATTGCACTCAAGGCCTGGGCGCCCTGAGTAAAACTCCATATCAAGACAAGACCCCAAGAAAAAACAAAAAAATGGGAAGGTTTCCTTGGTGTCTTTTTGTGTTAGTCGGGGGGGCCCTGTAAAAAAGGCTGACTGAATGATGTTGTGTTTTTTCCTTTGCGTTCTGCCTCTTGTCAAGCGTATTTTTGAGCAAAAGTTTAAAGGTTAAAACTCTCTCTCCCCCTTCGCAGTAACACATAACCACAACGTACAGGGAGATAAGGGTATGGGACATCACTTTGGGGGGGGGGGGAATGGGGATGGTATTTCACTGTCCCACCATCATTAGCAAGTCTTCCATATAATGATGAAGGAATGAAGTTAGGTAAAATGCTTTATATACTAAAAATAGAAAAATTATCTGGGCAAAAGAGAGAAAGGAAAGGAAGAAAGAAAGAAAGGAAGAAAGAAAGTGAAGGAAGGAAGGAAGAAGGAGGGAAGGAAAGAAAAGAAAGAAAGAGAAGGAAGGAAGAAGGAGGGAAGGAAAGAAAGAAAGAAAGAAAGAAGAGAAACAGTAAGAAAAAGAAAGAAGAAGGCAGAAAGGAAGAAAGGAGGGAGGGAAGGAAAGAAAGAAGGAAGGAAGAGAGAGAGGGAGGAAGGAAGGGAGGAAGGGAAAGGAAGGAAAAAGAAAGGAAGGAAAGAAAGAAAGAAAAGAAAGAGAAAGGAAGGAGGAGAAGAAAGAAGAGAAAAGAAAGAAGGAGGAAAAAAAGGAAGAAAGAAATGAAGGAAGGAAAAAGAAAAAACAAGAGCCCCTTTCCTCCGAAGACACAATAAAAGTAAATAACTTTTCCCTTACATGGGTTCTAGAGAACACAGCCCTGTGTTCCAAAAACACCAGAGAAACTAGAATTCCTCCTGATGAAAGGCCCCTTCCCATGGGGCGTTGGTCCTGACCCCCACCCTAGGGCAGTGACAGTCTTCAGAGCCGGGGTGGGGCTTCCTTGACACAGAAAGATGTCTCCAGCACTCCCGGAGATGAGATCACCTTAACTGTGAATAGGAAGTACCTTTAAATTTTCTTTTCTTGTTAAAGAATAAGCTTGGTAATAACTGTATGTAAAGCCCTATCCTATGTAGCTCTTCCACACGCCGTGCTCACAGGCACGTGGTACATTCTATGTCCTTGTACTTTAATCTGGATATCAGTGGTGGACGTGCTCACAGGCGGGTCCCAGCTCTCCCATGGCTTTCACCCGTTTAGAAAAGTTTTAAGTTGTGAGCCAGTCGGGTTTTAGTTTAGATGGTGAGGTCTGGCTCCAGCCCACGGAGATCAGACACAGCAGTAAGGACGACCCCACATGCGTCAGGGATAAATGGGTGTGTTTTCCTTTGTTCATTGTGCTCTCCTGGCACGATGGCTAGTGAGGGTCCCCTTCCTCCAGCCCAGGAAGTGAAAACTGCGTTGCTGAAAGGTCCTTTGTCTCAGGGCTGATTTTTTCTTTGCAGCACCGAGCGTCTATTTCCAACATCGATTTCCCGACATTCAACCACCGGAGCCCTATTATCAGGAGGAAGGCACCTCTGAATGCCACTCATAACCTGACAGCAAACGAACAGAATAAAATCTGTGGAATCTCCCTCCAGATCACCACGAAGTCACGTCCCCTGCAGACGCCCATGTTCTCACGTCTCACGTCCCCTCCAGAGCACAGGTTCGCCTGTCCCTGGGCATCGTGGCCTGTGCGCAGGGTCTCTCCTGCCTGGCTGGGGTTACAGGAGTCTCTCCTGAGTGGCTGGGGGTGCTGGGGGTCTTTTCCTGCAGCGCTGGGGTTAAGGAGTCTCTCCTGAGTGGCTGGGAGCGCAGGAGTCTGTCCTACATGGCTGGGGTTACAGGGGTCTCTCCTGAGTGGCTGGGGGCGCAGGGGTCTCCCGTGAGTGGCTGGGGTTACAGGAGTCTTTCCTGTGTGGCTGGGGGTGCAGGGGTCTCTCCAGAGTGGCTGGGGGCATAGGGGTCTCTCCTGAGTGGCTAGGGGCGCAGGGGTCTCCCGTGAGTGGCTGGGGTTACAGGAGTCTTTCCTGTGTGGCTGGGAGTGCAGAGCTCTTCTCCTGAGTGGCTGGGGGTGCAGGGTTCTCTCCTGAGTGGCTGGGGCATAGGGGTCTCTCCTGAGTGCCTGGGGGCGCAGGGATCTCTCCTGGCTGGCTGGGGGTTACAGGGGTCTCTCCTGAGTGGCTGGGGGTTAGAGGGGTCTCTCCTGAGTGACTGGGGGTGCAGAGGTCTCTCCTGAGTGGCTGGGGGTGCAGAGGTCTCTCCTGAGTGGCTGGGGGTTACAGGGATCTCTCCTTAGTGGCTGGGGTGCAGGGGTCTCTCCTGAGTGGCTAGGGGTTAGAGGAGTCTCTCCTGAGTAGCTGGGGTTACAGGAATCTCTCCTGAGTGGCTGGGGGTGCAGGGGTCTCTCCTGAGTGACTGGGGGCGCAGGGGTATCTCCTGACTGGCTGGGGTTATAGGGGTCTCTCCTGAGTGGCTGGGGAAGCAGGGGTCTCCTCCTGTGTGGCTGGGGGCACAGGGGTCTCTCCTGAGTGGCTGGGGTTACAGGGGTCTCTTCTGAGTGGCTGGGGGGTGCAGGGGTATCTCCTGAGCTGGCTGGGGGTGCAGGGTTTTCTCCTGAGTGACTGGGGGTGCAAGTCTCTCCCGTATAGCTGGGGGTGCAGGGGTCTCTCCTGAGTGGCTGGGGGCGCAGGGGTCTCTCTGAGTGGCTGGGGGGAGCAGGGGGTGTCTCCTGTGTGGCTGGGGGCACAGGGGTCTCTCCTGTATAGCTGGGGGTGCAGGGGTCTCTCCTGAGTGGCTGGGGGGTGCAGGGGTCTCTCCTGAGTGGCTGGGGGTGCTGAAGTCTCTCCTGCGTGGCTGGGGGCACAGGGGTCTTTTTTGCGTGGCTGGGGGTGCAGGGATTTACCCTGTGTGGCTGGGGCCACAAGGGTCTCTGCTGCGTGGCTGGGAATGCAGGGGTTTCGCTAGTGGCTTGGGGGTGCTGGGGTGGCGTTCGCTACCACCCCCACCCCCAGCGCCACCCCCCACCCCCCGTGCGCCCCCTGCCCCGCGCGCTGCAGTTGCTGCTGGGGAGGAGCAGGGGCGGTGCGCAGCGCGGAGGTGGCTCGCAGGCATCCCGCCGGGTCGAGCTCAGCTCTGTCGCCCGAAGCTTCGCCTCCGGCCAGGAGGCTGAGCCCGCGGGTGGAAAACTCCCCCCCGCACTCCGGCCGGGGCCAGCGGCGCCTCGGCTACCCAATTAGCCAGGCTGCACTCGGACCTCCCGCATCACCTCGCCCAATCCCCGACCCCGCGCGCTCCAACCTGGAGACCCGGTGCACTCTGTGCTCCCGCCTTCCCAGCCACCGCAGGGCCAGTTCCCCAGTCCGCGCAGCACCGGCCAGGGCTGGGCGCATCCCCGGCCCCCACAGGCAGCCTTGGGCGGTCAGCGCGGGAGCCTCATTAGTTCAGTGGGGATGCACGGTCCCTTGAGGAGAGGCGCACGGCGAGCCCCCCACCCCCACCACCCACCCCAGCGAGGCGCTGAGCAAGGATAGCCCCCGTTTCGGCACCGTGGGTCCCCTGCATGGCTGGGGGTGCAGGGATTTATCCTGCGTGGCTGGGGTTGCAGGGATCTCTCATGCGTGACTGGGGTGAGGGTAGCTCCTCAGTGGCTGGGGGTGCAGAGGTCTCTCCTGAGTGTCTGGGGGTGCAGGGGTATCTCCTGCGTGGCTGGGGCGTGAGGGATTTGTCCTGCGTGGCTGGGGGTTCAGAAGTCTCTCTCGCGTGGTTGGGGGCCCCCTAGGGTGGTGGCCTCGCGGGCTGGTCTGGAGGAGCGCCCAGCGACCTAGGGTCTGGGGGGAGTTTCCACGACTCGCATATTGGGGGGGGGCCCCCAGAGGCCCCCCCGGGCTCACCTGCGGGGGTTCCGAGCTGTCTTGCAGAGGATCGCTTTAGGGGGTACTCCGACCTGCTCCCCGAGGAAGTTGGGTTCCAGGCAGGCTTGGGAGGCTGGGGAGGATGGGGAGGGGAGGCGGCCAAGGTCTCGGCACAAATTGGGAATTAATTCATGCCTGCGCCTGGCGTTCCCGTCCTGGAATACATATATATATATATATATTTTTTCCTTTCCCCAAAGATGTGGCTTCTGGAAGTCCAAGGGAAATGATGCAGAGTTCGGCGCGGTGCTGATTCCACCCGAAATGCGAGGCTGGGGTTCTTTGGAATTGGGGTGGGGGCGCCACGGGAAATCCGGGGATTCCGGGAAGGTGTACGCGCTGCGCTTGGAGGCTCCCAAGGCCTCGTCTTCTCGGCGCTGACCCTACCCAAGGGTCAGGTCCCCTCCTCGGGCCTGAGCCGGGGAGGAAGGAGGACTCAGGAAAGGCGCCCTGTGCGCGCCCCTCGCGCCAGGGACCTTGGGCTCGAGTTTCCCCAGCGCTCCCCTGCTGCCATTGGCTTTCTGCGAAGCGTTTGGTCTTGGGAAGTAAAGGGTGCCTCTTCCTGGCTCTGCGCTGGAGGCGTTTTGGTTCCCTTTCAGCTGCGCTTCAAAGTTGGAGAGTCGTGGCCAGAGCTGGGAGTGGGTGGGCTTACCCAATTTCTGAAACCTGTGTGTCCTGGGGGAGCCTGTTTGGGGTCTCCCAATTTCTGAAGCTGGTCCCAGCGTCCCAGGGAGCCTGTTTGGAGGTACCCCTTTTCTGAAGTTGGAGACCTAGATGCATCCCCGGGGAGCCTGTTTGGGGTCCCCAATTTCTGAAGCCGTGAGTCCTGGGGAGCCTGTTTGGGGTTCCCCTCAATTTCTGAAGCTGGTGCGTCCTGGGGAGCCTGTTGGGGGTCCCCCAATTTCTGAAGCCGGTGCATCCCAGGCAGCCCGTTTGGAGGTACCCATTTCTGAAGCTGGTGCGTCCCCCGGAGAGCCTTTTGGAGTCCCCCAAGTTCTGAAGCCGGTGCGTCCCGGGAGCCTGTTTGGGGGTGCCCCAATTCTCTGAGCTAGTGCGGTCCTGGGGAGCCTGTTTGGGGTTCCCCCAACTTCTGAAGCTAGTGGGTCCCCCCAATTTCTGAAGCCTGTGCATCCCGGGGAGCTCTGTTGGGGGTCCCCCAACTTTTGAAGCTGCTGCGTCCTGGGGAGCTGTTTGGGGTTCCCCCAATTTTGAGGCCGGTGTGTCCCAGGGAGCCTGTTTGGGGGTGCCCCCGGCTTCTGAAGCTGGTGCGTCCTGGGGGAGCCTGTTTGCAGGTCCTAATTTCTGAAGCCTGTGCATTTGGGAGTCTGTTGGGGGGTCCCCCAATTTCTGAAGCCGGTGGGTCCTGGAGAGAGGCTGTTTGGGAGACCCTGAACTTCTGAAGCCAGTGCGTCAGCAGGGAGCTTGTTTGGGGGTCCCTCAACTTCTGAAGCTGGTGCATCCTGGGAGCCTCTTTGGGGTCCCCAACCTCTGAAGTTGGTTCGTGCTTGGGAGCCTGTTTGTAGGTCCCCCAATTTCTGGAGCTGGTGGGTCCTGGGGGAGCCTACTTGGGGGTCCCCCAGTTTCTGAACCCAGTGTGTCCTGAGGAGCCTGTTTGGGGGTTCCCCAACCTCTGAAGCTGGTGTGTCCTGGGGGAGGCAAACCCCGGGTCTGGGGGTGCGCGCTGATGGGAGGGCACGATGAGGTCTCTCTGTCCTCTGGCCAAGGCCTGGGCCAGGAATGGAAATGACAGTCCACGTTTCAAACATCTAAGATTTATTCCTGGGAACATTAATCACCCTAGCAACGTTCTGATGAGTTTATTCATGCCCGGGGGAGGGCCGCCTGCGGCTTGGCAATCGCTGGTCCTCCAAAAAACGGGCTCCTCTGCGTTTCCTCTTGGTGGCAAACTCCTTGGCTCCCTGGAAAACAAAGTAGTAATAAAGAATAACGTTTTTGTTACATAAAACATAAAGTGAAGGCCCGTGATCAAATCTGAAAGGAAAGAGGTTGAATGTCCACCATATGTTGGAAAGTAAATGTTTAAGAGAGAGAGAAGACAGACAGAGACAGAGACAGAGAGACACAGAGAGACAGAGACAACCAGACAGTCAGAGACAGCGAGAGACAGAGGGGAGACAGAGACAGAGAGACAGTGAGAGAGACAGAGCAAGAGAGACACAGAGACAGACAAGAGAGAGAGAGAAGCAGGAGAAGAGAGAGCAAGAGAGAGACACAGAAAGAGACAGAGACAGAGACACAGAGAGAGAGACCAAGACAGCAAGACAGTCAAGACAGGCGAGAGACAGAGAGACAGAGACAGAGAGACAGTGAGAGAGAGCAAGAGAGACACAGAGACATGACAGAGACAGAGAGAGAGAACAGTAGTAGAGAGACAGTAGCACGAGATAGACACAGAGACAGACAGAGACAGAGAGAGACAGAGAGAGACGAAGAGAGAGAGACAGTAGAGACAGAGAAGAAGAGACAGAGACAGAGAGAAGGGAGAGAGAGAGACAGAGAGTCAGAGACAGTGAGAGAGAGACAGAGAGACACAGAGAGAGAGAGACAGAAACAGAAACAGAGAGCAGTGAGAGAGATATACAAAGAGGTACAGAGCAGAGGGAGAGAAGAGACAGATAAAAAACAGAGAAGAGAGAGAGACATAGGTAGACATCTAGAAGTAGATAGAGAAAGACACAGAGACAGAGAAGAGAAAGTGAGACAGAGAGAAAAAGAGAAACAGAGAGACACAGAGAAAGAGAGAGATACCTAATAGATAGACAGAAAGAGACATAGAGAAACACACAGAGAGAGAGACACATACAGATGCAGAGAGAGACAGAGAAAGGGGAGAGAGAAACAGAGAGAGAGACAGAGATAGGAGACGAGACATACACAGACACACATACACATAAGAGAAGAAAATTCTACACTTACATATAATATATATAATACAATCACATCTCTAATATATGTATTACATTATATTATATATTATATACAATATACCCACATCTATAATATATATTATATAACCATACCTATAATATGTATTATATATAATATAACCACATGTATACATATCTTATAGTAGATATATAATATAACCACGTCTCTATATATAATAACCACATCTATATATCTGTATATGCATATATAATAGAATCTCATCTATATGTAAATATATATAATAACCACATCTATATGTAATATAACCACATTTATATATCTATATCGATATATATTATAATGAAATCTATATATCTATATAGATAGATGCATACATGTAATAAAACCATATCTATATATCTACATAGATATACACAATATTACCACATCTATATATATATAATAACCACATCTATATATCTGTATACATATATATAATATAAGCACATCTATATATACAAGCCCATCTATATATTTGTATAGATATATATAATATAATCACATCTATCTAAATATTATAACCACATCTTTATATCTGTATAGATATATGTAATATAATGACATCTATAATATATATTATATATATAATATTACCACATCTATACACATCTATATATCTATAAATTTATATATATTATAACCACATGTATATATCTATATAAATACATATTATATAACCACATCTATAATATATATTATATATACAATATAACCACATGTATAGATCTATATAGATATATATTATAACCACATCTTTATTTCTATATAGATATATAATATAATGACATCTGTAATATATATTGTATATGTAATATAACCACATCTATATGTGTAGATATATATATTATAACCACATCTATATATCTGTATAGATATATGTAATATGGCCACACCTATAATATATATTATATATATTATAACCACATCTATATATCTATATAGATATATATAGTATAACCACAACTATAATATATATTAAATATAATATAACCACCTCTATATATCTATATAGGTATATATTATAAGCACATGTGTATATCTTGTATGGATATATAGACATAACCACATGTATATGTCTGTAATATGTAGAATATAACCACATCTATAGTATATATTATATAATATAATCACTTCCATATATCTATATAGATACATATATTATAAGCACATGTATGTATCTGTATAGATATATAGACATAACCAAATGTATATGTCTGCATAGATATATATAATATAACCACATCTATAATATATATTATATATAATATAACCACCTCTATATATCTATATAGATATATATTATAAGCACATGTGCATATCTGTATGGATATATAGACATAACCACATGTATATGCCTGTAATATTATGTAGAATATAACCACATCTATAATATATATTACATGTAATATAATCACCTCTATATATCTATATAGATATATATAATATAACCACATGTATAATACATATTATATATATATTGTAACCCATCTATATATCTATATGGATATATATAATATAACCACATCTATAATATATATTATATATAATATAACAACCTCTATATATCTATATAGATATATATATTATGAGCACATGTGCATATGTGTATAGATATATAGAGATAACTACATGTGTATGTCTGTATAGATATATATAATATAAACACACCTATAGTATATATTACACATAAAATATAAACACCTCCATATATATATAGATATGTATATTATAAGCACATGTGTATGTTTGTATAGATATATTAACCACACCTATAGTATATATCACACATATAATATAACCAGCTCTATATATGTTTATAGATATGTATATTATAAGCACATGTGTATATCTGTGTATACAGATGTAATATAAGCACACCTATAGTATATATCACAGATGTAATATAACCAGCTCTATATATGTTTATAGATATGTATATTATAAGCACATGTGTATGTTTGTATAGATATATTAACCACACCTATAGTATATATCACACATATAATATAACCAGCTCTATATATGTATATAGATATGTATATTATAAGCACTGTGTATATCTGTATATACAGATGTAATATAATCACACCTATATTATATATCACACATGTAATATAACCAGCTCTATATGTCTATATAGATATGTATATTATAAGCACTGTGTATATCTGTATATACAGATGTAATATAACCACACCTATAGTATATATCACACATATAATATAACCAGCTCTATATATGTATATAGATATGTATATTATAAGCACATGTGTATATCTGTATATACAGATGTGATATAAGCACACCTTGGTATATAACAGATGTAATATAACCAGCTCTATATATGTTTATAGATATTGATATTATAAGCACATGTGTATATCTGTATATACAGATGTAATATAAGCACACCTATAGTATGTATCACACATATAATATAACCAGCTCTATATATGTATATAGATATGTATATTATAAGCACATGTGTATATCTGTATATACAGATGTAATATAAGCACACCTATAGTTATATATCATGCATGTAATATAACCACCTCTATATATCTATATAGATATATATATAATATAACCACATCTATAATATATATTATATATAATATAGCCACCTCTATATATCTATATAGATATATATAATGTAACCACATCTATAATATATATTATATATATATTGTAACCTATCTGTATATCTGTATGGATATATATAATATAACCACATCTATAATATATATTATATATAATATAACAACCTCTATATATCTATAGATATATATATTATGAGCACATGTGCATATGTGTATAGATATATAGAGATAACTACATGTGTATGTCTGTATAGATATATATAATATAAACACACCTATAGTATATATTACACATAAAATATAACCACCTCCATATATATAGATATGTATATTATAACCAGATGTGTATGTTTGTATAGATATATATAACCACACCTATAGTATACATCACACATATAACCAGCTCTATAGATGTATATAGATATGTATATTATAAGCACATGTGTATATCTGTATATACAGATGTAATATAAGCACACCTATAGTATGTATCACACATGTAATATAACCAGCTCTATATATGTTTATAGATATGTATATTATAAGCACATGTGTATATCTGTATATACAGATGTAATATAAGCACACCTATAGTATATATCACACATGTAATATAACCAGCTCTATATATCTATATAGATATGGATATTATAAGCACATGTGTATATCTGTATATACAGATGTAATATAATCACACCTATAGTATGTATCACACATGTAATATAACCAGCTCTATATATGTTTATAGAGATGGATATTATAAGCACATGTGTATATCTGTATATACAGATGTAATATAAGCACACCTATAGTATATATCACACATGTAATATAACCAGCTCTATATACCTATATAGATATGTATATTATAAGCACATGTGTATATCTGTATATACAGATGTAATATAAGCACACCTATAGTATATATCACACATGTAATATAACCAGCTCTATATATGTTTATAGATATGTATATTATAAGCACATGTGTATATCTGTATATACAGATGTAATATAAGCACACCTATAGTATATATCACACATGTAATATAACCAGCTCTATATATCTATATAGATATGTATATTATAAGCACATGTGTATATCTGTATATACAGATGTAATATAAGCACACCTATAGTATATATCACACATGTAATATAACCAGCTCTATATATGTATATAGATATGTATATTATAAGCACATGTGTATATCTGTATATACAGATGTAATATAATCACACCTATATTATATATCACACATGTAATATAACCAGCTCTATATATGT
The DNA here is from genome assembly GCA_036589455.1 of Ateles fusciceps. NCBI lineage: Eukaryota > Metazoa > Chordata > Mammalia > Primates > Atelidae > Ateles > Ateles fusciceps. The sequence continues at coordinate 12,449 of JAZHEH010003284.1, forward strand.
ATATAGATATGTATATTATAAGCACATGTGTATATCTGTATATACAGATGTAATATAAGCACACCTATATTATATATCACACATGTAATATAACCAGCTCTATATATGTATATAGATATGTATATTATAAGCACATGTGTATATCTGTATATACAGATGTAATATAAGCACACCTATAGTATATATCACACATGTAATATAACCAGCTCTATATATCTATATAGATATGTATATTATAAGCACATGTGTATATCTGTATATACAGAATGTAATATAAGCACACCTATAAGTATATATCACACATGTAATATAACCAGCTCTATATATCTATATAGATATGTATATTATAAGCACATGTGTATATCTGTATATAAGATGTAATATAAGCACACCTATAGTATATATCACACATGTAATATAACCAGCTCTATATACCTATATAGATATGTATATTATAAGCACATGTGTATATCTGTATACACAGATGTCATGTAACCACACGTATATGTCTGCATAGATACAGGTGTATAGAGAAGAGCCACACCTGTTACACGCATATAACCATCTATACATGTGGCTCCGGTCACTGCACACATGTCGCCCGTTCACGGGCCAGCCTGACAAAGGCGCTTGGCTCACCGTCTCAGCCTGGCACGGGCGGCGTGGCGGCCTGTGTAGTGTCCATACCCAGCCCCATGCAAGGAAGCAGGAATTGAGGCCTCTAAATGTAAAAGCGGGGCGGGGAGGAAGCAGGAGGGCGCCTAGGACATGGTGAAGACATCTGTAACAAGCGCAATTCCCTGATCGATGCTCATGCATATTTCATGGCTGGGGAGGGCTTGACTGCTTGTTAAAAAGGCTGAGCTGTGGTCGAGGGGCCATTCATACACACCCTGCGTGGGTGCTTAGGATTAACAGCAGTGGCCTTTCACATTTCACATTTCCTAAAGAGGAAAGAAAAAGTGGGCCAGACGGAAGGGGCTTTCTTTGAAAAGGATTTCTTCCCTGGCTGGAGCTGGCCTGACTTTGCTGCTGGGGGGGTGGGCGTGGAGTAGGCCGCAGGGAAGGGGTGGGGGTCCCCCGTTTGTCCGCTCAGGAGGCCTGGGGGGCCCAGAGGGTCCCCAGCCATGGCACTCTGCAATTAAGAGCTCTGGGCGTGAAATTTGATTTAAAGTAAATACATTAGGTTCCAGAGAGCGGAGCTAAAGGAAAAGAAATCAAAGCCCCACTTTTGAGGAGTTAAAGAAATTAACTGTTCAGGATTTGAACCGCTTTGCGGCTTTTCTTCCCGTTGGTGTCACGTATGAGACAGAGAGACAGAGACAGACAGAGACAGAGACACAGAGACAGAGAGAAAGAGGAGAGAGAGAGAGAGACAGAGACACAGGGAAGAGAGAAAGAGAGAGACAGAGAGAGAGAAGACAGAGAGACAGAGACACAGGGAAAGAGAGAGACAGAGACAGAGAGACAGAGACACAGGGAAAGAGAGAGACAGAGACAGAGAGACAGAGACACAGGGAGAGAGAAAGAGGGAGACAGAGAGACAGAGAGAGAGACAGAGACACAGGGAGAGAGAGACAGAGACAGAGAGACAGAGACAGAGAGACAGAGACACAGGGGAAGAGAGAGAGACAGAGAGACAGAGACAGAGAGACAGAGACACAGGGAAAGAGAGACAGAGCGAGACAGAGACAGAGAGAAGACAGAGACAGAGACAGAGAGAGAGACAGAGGGAAGAGAGAGAGACAGAGCAGAGACAGAGACAGAGAGCAGACAGAGAGACAGAGAGACAGACAGAGAGACAGAGACAGAGAGACAGAGACACAGGGAAGAGAGAGAGACAGAGAGAGAGAGACAGAGACAGAGAGCAGAGACACAGAGAGACAGAGTGAGACAGAGACAGAGAGACAGAGACATAGGGAAAGAGAGAAACAGAGAGAAAGAAGAGAGAGAGAGAGTCAGAGAGAGACAGAGACAGAGACACAGAGAAAGAGAGAGAGAGAGAGAGACAGAGCGAGACAGAGACAGAGAGGCAGAGACAGAGCAGAGACACAGAGAAAGAGAGAACACAGCGGGAAAAGAAAGAGATAGAGACAGAGAGAAATGGTAGCAAGTTACTCCTTAAATGTACTCTAATTTCACATGAGAAGCGGGACTCGTTGTATGGAACGGAGCGGGAGCCGGTGCGGTGCGTACTCCAGGCTGCCCTAGCACGTTCCTGCTGCGTCTCCCCCCCAGCACCTGGGTTTGGGACGGCTGCTCAGGACCCATGGGTGCCAGGCCTGCCGTGTTGGCGGGAATCTGTGACGCCTGGACGCCACTCAAATCTTGAGCCCTGAGGCCCAGCTTCATCTGGCAAAGCTAAAGTTGGGAAAGATATGTATGTCAAGGAAGGGTCATTCTCTTTCCCAGAGCTTCTTCTTTTCTTTCCTTTCTCCTTCTCTCCCCTTTCTTTATTTTTCTTTCTTTTTCTTTCTCTTCCCTTTCCTCTCTTCTTATTTTCACTCTTTCTCTTTGTTTTTTCTTTTCCTGATCCTTCTTCCTCCTTCATCCCTTCCTCATCTTCTCTTCCTTTCTCCCTTTGTTCTATGTGTTTGTTCTTCTTTTCTTGCTTTTCTTTCTCTTCCTTTCTCTCTTCCTTATTTTCTGTTTCTTCCTTTTTCTTTCTTTGTCTTCCTTTTCCCCCCTCTCCCTTGTTTTTGCTTTTCTCTTTTCTTTCTTCTCTTCTCCCTTCCTTTCTTTCCTCCTTCTCCTTTCTTTCTTCTTCCTTTTGCTTTCTTTTTTCCTTTCTCTTCCTTTTTTTTTTCTCTCTCCTCCACCCCCCCTCTCCCCTCCCTCCTCCCTCCCCCCCCCTCCCTCCCCCCCTCTCCCCTCCCCCCCCTCCCTCTCCCCTCCCTCCCTCCCCCTCCCCTCTCCCCCTCCCCTCTCCCCTCTCCCTCTCCCCTCCCTCCCTGGTCCCCCCTCCCCTCCCCCCTCCCTCCCCCTCCCCCCCTCCCTCCGTCCCCTCCGTCCCTCCCTCCTCAGCTGCGAGTTTGAGATTCCCAGCCCCGCCCGCCCCTCCGGGCTGCAGAGGAAACGTCGCTGGGATGAACTCGGGGTCTGGGCGAGTCGGGCCTGGAGTTGTGCGCCCCGCTGGCTCCCTCCATTGGGGCCTGCCCAGGGGATGCGGCGGAGTTCAGGCCGAGGGAGGGGGTTGGATGTGGGGGTGTCTGGGGGGGGCCGAGGCCAGGAGGACCCTGGGACGTTGCCCTGTCCGCTGATGGGGACCCCAGCCCAGGCAGGCGGACCCGCAGAGAGCGCAGTCCCGCATGGAGAGATTCCTTCTTGCAAATGCGGAGCCCGGGCGCGCGCGGGGCCAGACCCCTGGATATTTGGGGCAAAGCCACCAAGGCGGGTCCCTGGGAGGGGATTTGGGGGTCCCGCTGCCAAGAGGGTGTTGCACCCCTCCCCCGTCCTGACAGCAGGGTCTCCCCCACATGCTCTTTTGCTTGGTTTCGTTTGATTTCGTTCTCCCTCTTTTCTGCTGGAAACGGAAACGGGACGGGTGGAGACGCGCCTGCGAGCGGGTGGGGCGTCGGGAATCAGCAGCGTGCCGGTCTGCGCAGCGTTTCCAGGGACGGGGAGCACGCTGGCGGCGCCGGCCTCGGCCCCGCCGCCCGGGAGGCCTTTTGGGAGGGAGCGGCTGGGGAGAGCGCGGGTGGGACCTGTCCGCTTTCCAGAAAGCTTCTTCTTTCTTCCTTCCTTATTTTTTTCTTTCTTTTTTATTTTTTCTTCTTCCTTCCTTTCTCTTTCTGGTTTGTTTTTATTTTTCTTCTGTCTCTTTCTTTGTTCTTTCCTTCCTCCCTTTCTTTGTTTCTTTTCATTGTTTTTCTTTTTCTTCTTTCCTTCCTTCTTTAATTGTTTTCCCTCTTTCCCGTTCTTCTTTCTTTGTCTTTCTTTCTTTCTCTTTTCTTCCCCTTGTTTCCTCCATCTCCTTCCTACCTTCTCCCTTACTTCCTCCCTCCTTTTTCTTCTTTCCCTCCTTCGTTTCTCCCTACTTATTCCTTTTGTTTATTTTTCTCTTTCCTTCTTTTCTTTTTCCTGCATCCTTCTCCTTCCTCCCTCCCTTTCTCTTCCCTTCCTTTCTTCCTCTTCTCTTCCCTTCCTTCCTTCATTCCTCTTGTCCCTCCCTCCTTCCTCCTTCATCCCTCTTCTTTTGTTTTCTTTCCTTCCCTTCCTTCCTTCCTCCCCTTCCTTCCTCCCTCCCCTCCTCCCTTGTTTCCTTCCTCACTTCTTTCTTTCTCACTGTTTTTCCTCCTCTCTCTCCTTCCTCCTCCTCCTCCTTCTCCCTCTTCTCCTCCTCCTCCCCTCCTCCTCCGCCTCCTGCTCTCCCCTCCTCCTGCCGCCTCCTCCCCCTCTCCCTACCTCCCCGTCCTCCTCCCTCCTCCTCCCCTCCTCCTCCCCCTCCCCTCCCTCCCCTCCCCTCCTCCTCCCCTCCTCCTCCGCCTCCTCCCCGCCCTCCCCTCCCCCTCCCCTCCCCCCCCCCCTCCTCCTCCCCCTCCCTCCCTCCCTCCCCCTTCCCTCCCTCCCCTCCTCCTCCCTCCTCCTCCCCCTCCTCCTCCTCCTCCCCCTCCCCCTCCCCTCCCCCTCCCCTCCCTCCTCCCCCTCCTCCTCCCCTCCTCTCCCTCCTCCTCCCCCCTCCTCCTCCCTCCTCCTCCAACTCCTCCCTCCCCTCCTCCTCCCCTCCTCCTCCCCTCCTCCTCCCCTCCTCCTCCCCCTCCTCCCCTCCTCCTCTCCCTCCTCCTCCCTCCTCCTCCTCCTCCCCTCCTCCTCCGCCTCCGCCTCCTCCTCCCTCCTCCTCCCCGCCTCCTCCTCCTCCCTCCCTCCTCCTCCCTCCTCCCCTCCCTCCTCCTCCCCTCCTCTCCCTCCTCCTCCTCTTCTCCTCCCCCTCCTTCTCCCCTGCCAGGTCCCTCTTGCCTTATTTAACCTGTTCCCTTGTCTACTCAGCACTTTTCTGAAAACGTGTTTCTCTTGCACACTTAAGTACGAACTCCACCAGGGAGGCATGCACATTCTGCCGGACACTGTGGAGACGTGGAAAGGCCCTTCGTCATGGGCCAGGGTGAGCTGCTCCCTTCCCTATTCTCTGTCTACTTCTGTGTCTCACGGAGGCATCAGATAACATCTCAAACAAGCACCCCTTATACGGCCCAGGGGCCGGGAGGCTAAAAGCCTCGGCCTGCAGCCGCCTTCCCTGAAAATGTCGGTGCTGTGTTCAGTAGAAAGCCAGCCGCTAGCAGTGGGTAAACAATTCGTTTTGAGCACCTCGGCTCAGTTTACATTCTTGTCGCCACAGGCCAGCGCATAACTTCTGAACAAGCGACGCGACAACCAGGAAGACGCGGCTACAGGCAAAGGGTTCGGCACCTCCTCTCCTCGCTATCTCGGGTACTCTTAATCTATACAATACCTACATGAAGCACGAGACAAGACCCGGAAGGGGGCAACGCGCGCCATAAAAAGGCCTTAACGTCTGGGTGTCCAGCTACAAGTGAACACCTCCCTATCCGAAGCGACGCTTCCCCGGTCTCGGAAACAACTTCCGAAAGAGCCTAGATCAGCAAACAAACAGGTTAAAACACAAAGGGAAAAGAGGACCTCACGGAGGCCGGGGGAGGAGAAGACGGAGGAGGGGGGGAGGAGGAGGGGGGAGGGAGGAGGAGGGGAGGAGGGAGGAGGAGGCCGAGGAGAGGGAGGAGAGGAGGCGAAGAGAGCGGAGGAGGAGGAGGAGGAGGAGGCAGAAGGAGGAGAAGGAGGAGGAGCGGAGGAGGGAGAGGAGGAGGGGGAGGGGGGGCGGGGGAGGAGGAGGAGGAGGGAGGAGGGGAGGAGCGGGAGGAGGAGGGAGGGGGGGGGGGGAGGAGGGGGAGGGAGAGGAGAGGGAGGAGGAGGCAGAGGAGGAGGGAAGGGGGAGGCGGAGGGGGAGAGGGGGAGGCGGAGGGAGGAGGCGGAGGAGGAGGGGGAGGAAGAGGGAGGGGGGAGGAGGAGGGGGGAGGGGGAGAGGAGGGGAGGAGGGAGGGGGGAAGGGAGGGCGGGAGATGGGGGGAGGGGGAGGGGGAGGAGGAAGAGGCGAGAGGAGGGGGAGGAGGAGGGATGAAGGGGAGGCGAAGAGGATGAGGGAGGAGGAGGGAGAGGGTGCGGAGGGGGAGGAGGACGTGGAGGAGGAGAGAGGGGGAGGGCGAGAAGGAGGGAGGGAGGCGAACAGAGAGGGAGGGGAGGAGGGAGGAGAGAGAGGAGGGGGGGGGGGGGAAGAGGAAGGAGGAGAGTGAAAAAGACGAGGGGAGGAGGAGAAGGGAAGGGAGTAAGAACGAGAGACGGAGGGGGGGGGGGGGAGGAGGGAGGGGGGGGGGAGGAGGGGAAGGGCAGGAGAGAGGCGGGGGGGGGGGGGGGGGGGGGGGGAGGGGGGGGGGAGGGAAACGGAAGGAGAAAAAGTGAGGAAGGAGAGAGGGAAAAGAAGGAGGAAGAAGGGAAAGGGAAAGGAAGAGGGAAAGGAAGGAATGCAGAAAAGAAAGAAAAGAAGGAAAAGGAGAAAAAGAAACAAAGGAAGAAGAGGGAGAAGTCAAGGAAGGGAAAGAAGGAAAAGAGAAGGGGAGGAAGTAAGGAAGGAGAAGGAGGAGGAGGGAAATCAAAGGGAAAGAAAAAGAGAAAAGAAAGAAAGCAAAGAAAGAAAAACGGGAAAGAGGGAAAAGAAACAATAAAGAAGAGAAGGAAAGAAAAAGAAAAACAAATAAAGAAACAAAAGAAAGGAAGGAAGGAGAAAGACAAAGAAAGAACAGAAAGAAAAATAAAAAAGAAAGAAAAAACCAAAAAAGAGAAAGGAAAGAAGAAGAAAAATAAAGAAAGAAGAAAGAGAAGGAAGAGAAAGAGCTCGGAAAGCGGACAGGTCCCACGCTGTGCCAAGCCCTCCCCAGGGAGAAGAGCCTCCGGGCAGCAGGTTGGTTCCAGCGCCGCAGCGCGCTGC
>JAZHEH010003286.1:0-36521 GCA_036589455.1 Ateles fusciceps
ATGGCACAATGGTAGCTGGGTTTTTGCCAGGAGTTTTCTTAAAAGATCAAAGGAACAGGGGGAAAGGCAAGAACCACCACCCAGCTGGATCCAGATGCACATGTGCCTGCTGGAGGTGAGAGTGTGTGAATAGAGGTAAGACAGTATCATAAATGTCAACTTTAGCCGGGTGCAGTGGCTCACATCTGTAATCTCAGTACTTTAGGGGGCTGGCAGTGGGTGAGTCACTTTAGTCCAGGAGTTCAAGACCAGCCTAGGCAACAAAGGAAGATCTTGTTCCACCACAAAAAGTACAAAAAATTAGCTGAGCATGGTGGTGCACACCTGTAGTCCTAGTTACTCAGGAGGCTGAGGTGGGAGGATCACTTGAGCCTGGGAAGCAGAGATCATGCCAGTGCACCCAGCCTGGTTGACAGAGTAAGACCCTGTCTCAAAATTTTAAAAAATGTTTAAGTCAAAGTCAAATCAGTAAATTCTCATGGGCCCTAGAAAGGTTTCCTATTTGAAATGTCCAAGATTCTTGGAATCTCTGAAACTGGGTAGGATTCCAAAAGTGAACAAATATGAGTCAAACATGAGAAAGGAAGCACTGGGTAGCTGGAGGAGAGTAGAAAACATGGTTATGATTGGCATGGCTATTTGCAACAATACAAAAAGTTTCTAACTCTCCAAAACTGAAGAGACGTGAGGTGGTCCTAAGCAAATAAAGAATGGTGAAACTGCCTGGCTAGAAAGGGAATTCTATACTAACGTGTGGTGAAGGGAAGACATGGAAAATCCAAGTCAGTTAAGTTTGCATTAGGTGAAACCCGGTTATGTGCCATTTATGACTCACCCAACTTAGGGCAAGTGACAATGGTAATTTATTATTCATATATCTTACAGACAAGGTACCCAAAGAAAATGGCCTTTCCTAATCAAGTAGAAATTCAGGAGCACACTGATATGCTTTTGGCAAATGGTCAAAAAGAAGCAGTCTTCAGATTAAGAAATGAACTATCAAATTTATTCTGTAGTTTAACCAGTACTATAATGAAAGACAGAACTGGCAACTTGGTCACAAAAAAATCTTTTAAAAGCTCATTTTTAAAAGCTTTAGCTATTATTTTCAATTTTCCTTCCCTAGCAAACTTTGATCAGACTGTATATAACCCTTAAGTATTCAAGGCTATCTCAACAGCCCCAGATTAGTAGTAATAAACTGTTAACCTTCAGAAAGTTCTTTCTTTTGTAATGTTTCACAGTACGCAACTTAATGTGCAAGAAAAGTTAAAAGTAGATTCCAGACTACTGAGACTGCTCAGGAGTGAAAGTTCAGTGAAGAATGGTCTTTATACTCCTTAGGAAAAACAATCTTCAATCTCTCCTAACTATTCCACAATTACATTAACTGTCTGGACACTGCAACTTTATATAAAGGTGGAAACATAATTATTAACAGCAGCTACCAATTAATTATTAGGTGTCTACCCTACTGCCAGACTCTGGGCTTCATGCTTTTAGATACTTCATATCTTCAAGGTTTTGCAGATGGAAAAACTAAAATTCTGAGAGGTCAAATGACCTACTAAAGACCAGAGCTAGTGAACATGCTAGCAGAATTGGGACACAAACCCAGGTCTGACTAGCTTCAAAGTGTGCAGTCTTCCTAGTCAAAGCAGCAGTCATCAAGAGCACGACCCCAGCCCGGGCCAGCTGTGTGTGCCCTCAGCTTGCAGAAGGCAGCAACAGCAGGTCAGCCTCACAATGCTAAAGGCTCTCAGGACAAGTTCATGGAGGGGAACGATGTGTCTCTGTGCACAGGGTGGAGAATCACTTCCCAGACAAGGTAGTTAGTCATTCAGCCTGAAGAGCACTGGTGGTGGATCTGGACAAGCTCAGCTCTTGTGGCCAGGGGCTCCCAGGGCATGGATTCGCAGGATGCCACAGGCCTGTCAAAATGCACAGAAAACACAAAGCTAGGAGGAAGAGCTATTGCTGGGTAAGTCAGCAGTCACACTGTTTGACACGATGAATCAAGAAAAATTTATTTCATATGAATGAATATAAAGTCCTTTTCAGACAAAAACTGAAAAACAAAATGGGGAGAAAGCCAGGAAGAAGAAAACTACTGAAGAAAAGAAGCAAAAAAGTCCTAAGATTTCAGTTGATTCTAAGTCCAATATAAAGTTCTAACATTATGATGTGACTAATAAGCAAAGAAATGTCAGAATATAGTAATAAATAAATCATGTCTAGGAGCAGAGGAGAAACTAATCCCACTGTGGCTTGCCCTGAGCATGTAACATCACACCAGGAAATAGCATATCCTGTTCTGAAAGAAAATGAAGAGTCTGGCAACCATATGGCATCCAAAGAGATGACCAGGGTGGCAGAAAGGCTCACTACTTGGGGAGATAAAGTAACTACCTTTGAATATCTTAAAAAGCTTAGAAGAGAAGACCTGTCTTGTATTGTACCCAAGGATGAAATAAGAACCAGGAAGTGAAAAGTGCAAATTATCCACAAGCAGTAGGAGCAGAACTTGCTAAAGATGAGGGCTGTGGCTGCATGCGAGGCCCCTCAACTGGAGGTGCCCAGGCAAAGCCTGAATGATTTTCTATGAGAACAAAAGGAGTTCCTGTTCTGGAGAGGAAGGTTGTACCAAATGATTAGCATGCTGTTTTATAAATTCTCTCAAAGTCCATTGGATATAAAAGGCACAATACACGGCTACATTTGGGCTGACATGTAGCTCCAGTAAGAAAATAGAAAAGATTATGCAACCTTCCAGATGCTTAGTGGGTTGAACCCCATGCATTCTCCACTGCTCTGGAAACTCTAGTAACACAACCAAATAAAGGACAGAGGAGAAAAAAAGGAAACAACAGCCAACAACTTCATGAAAAGACAAAAAAAAAAAAAAAAGGTTGGAGGGGTGGGTAGGAAATAGAAGAAAGCCATTTTCCCAGAGCTTAACAAATGTAGCTCTCCTTAGGGCCTGCACAGGCCATAGCAATGAGTGGTGCAACAGATCCTCCAAGGTATGTAGCCCCATGGTAGCAGAGATGACGTATCTAAACCTTCAGGGGTGGGGGGCTCATTAAAAACAACACAGAAAAGGACCACAACACAATATCAATTCTAGAAAAAAACATTTTCAGACATGGAAGGTCTGACAGATCTATTCACACTTTCTCAGGAAGCTACTGGAGAATGTTCTTCACCAAAACATGACAATAATACATGAAACCAGAAATCCAAGACACTGAGAGACAGACAACTCCCAGAAGAAAGGTGAAGAGAAACACCAGCAGCTATGGAGAAGGTGAAGTGCAATCAGTACAGAGGAAGGCATGAGGCAGAGGGTTTTGGAAAAAGTGAGTCCAAGGAGACACAGCTGACTGCCAGATGTATCTGACCACACTGAAAAGAATTTTGCAAATTTTGTCAGGGATTTAAAGAATAATTAACCAAAATATACATACCCTTAATACTGACTTTATCCAAAAGTTATAGCTATGTTGGAAAATGAAGGGGGGAAGGAGCTATCCATCTAAGAACTAAAACCTCCTCTTCATAGTTAGAAGCCAAGTAGATTAGAAGCAGCTACATATAGGCAAATTATTTAGAAATGTGGAAATAAGATGAAGGTAGCAGTCTCAGGTGAATAATTCAGAGATGAGAAAAATGGAACAATGTATTATTTTTTGCTATAAACCTTGTGATATACCTCTGACTTTTTAGCCTCCATGAATAGTCTTCATGAAAGAACTACAGGCAGAACATTTTCAGAGAAGTTGAGAAAAGACAACCTAAAGTAGCATCTGATGTGACACACTACAACTGATTGTGGTTGTGTATAGAACAGAAAAAGGCTTAGTTCAACAACCTTAGAAAACTTGTAAAAATTTAAGGAGTTTAAAGCTTACAGTTATTCTTTTATTTTCACCAGCAGGCATTTGGAGACTTTTTAAATCCATCACATGTTACTGAACCGGTAGCACCAACAGTAAACTTCATTCACTCATGGACCTAACCATCCTGGCTTGCTCTATCACACAGCAGCTTGATGTGGTAAAGTTTTATTGTGATTTTTTTTTTAGCACAGGGCAAAGACTGAAATTTTTCAGAAAAGAACAGTTGTGGATGACAATTACTGAACACTGGATAGCTGTGGAAATCTGCCTTTACTGAAGTCTCAGTGTTCTTGAATTCAACCCAAAATTACAAGGCAAAAGAGTGCTGACATGTGAATCATATGTTACATTAATGTCATTTAAACAACTTTATTTGGTTGATAAGGAAGGTCAACCTGCTTCATACACTCCCTGTAGGAGATGAGATCTCCATTCCCACACAAATTTGCAGTGCACATGTTTTCTGAGCTGAAACATAGCATTTTGCAGACCTTGATGCAAAGGCAAAGGAAATTTCTGTATTTCAAAATCCATTTAGTTGTGCACTTAAGGAGCTTTTGCCTAAACTATACTCAGAAATTATTAATTTACTATGTAATGACATGCTAAAAGGTAAGTATCAAGAGAAGACTCCAAGAGAAATCTACATATGCCTTCCAAATAATGAATATACTCAACAGAAGTAATATGCTTGGGGAATGACAGAGAATGTGGGAGTACCTACCTGTGTTAAAAGACATTTCCAAAGATGAAAAACATAAAACTTTGCTGCAGATCAGTATTAGCAGATTAGATGTATATTTGCAATAGATTTTCATAAGGGAGCAACTCTAAAGACCACTTAGGTGAAATATTATCCCCCTAGAAAAAGAATTCCAGTCTTCTCATTAGTAGAGAGAGCTGTATTACAGAAAATTGAACTCAGTTATTACATTTTGAATCTCAACAATAACAAAACCTGTGAAAATTTGTCTCTTGGTGTATAAATACCTTCAAGAAAATCCTCTTTTTTGCCTCTTGGCCCACAAAACCTAAAATATTTCTTATCTTGCCCTTTGCAACAAATGCTTTGTTTGCCAGCCTCTGTTCCAAAGTGCCCTATGCCTACAGTGCTGTTCCTCTCCAGGAACCCTCGGAACCACCTGATTCCAGGACTCCTGGAGACTTCTGAGTAACTTCTTAAGAGAAGGGTTCCCTCTAGTGTGGGACAGCATGCTGATGAGCAGAGATGTGTAAAAGGAGGAGAAGGAGGACTAACTAAAGTTAAGAAATTGTTCCAGGAGCTGCCAAAGCTAAGACTCTCAACCAGCAAAGAAAAACAAAATAAACAATGAGGAGAGAGAGAGGGAGAAAGTCTCAAAAATACTATCCTGAGAAATGTCTCTGACATTTTAGCTTCTATCACCAAACAATTAATGATACCTATATTTTGTTAAAAGTACTAAAGATACAAAGAAGTTAAAGCTGCTTCCTCACAAAATACTTACAATGTAGTTAAAGAGAAAAAAAATCTAAAATAATTTAATGAGATACTCTGAGAGTTCACAAAAGAGTGACCACGAAGGAAGTGAACAATCCAAGGTGGTTTGACAAAAAAGGGAGGAAGAAAGCTGAGCCCCAGAAGATGTTAATTTAAATACAAAGAACAATAATAAAATTATATGAGGCTGGGCACAGAGGTTCATGTCTGTAATACGAGCACTTTGGGAGGCTGAGGTGGGTGGATTACTTGTGGCCAGGAGTTCAAGACCAGCTTGGCCAACATGGTGAGATCCCATCTCTCCAAAAATACAAAAATCAGAGGGGCATGGTGGCGTGCACCTGTAATCCCAGCTACTCAGGAGGCTGAGACAGGAGAATCGCTTGAGCCCAGGAGCTGGAGGTTGCAGGGAGCCAAGATCACACCACTACTCTCCAGCCCAGGTGACAGAGTGAGACCCCATCTCAAAAAAAACAAAAAAAAAAAACAAAAAAAAAAAGAAAAAAAAAAAAAAACTCTATGAGACAAGGAGCGACAAGGGGAATGAATACTTGCAGAAGAATGTGGACTCCACATGGGATTCAGATGGAGAAGAATGTGGTTTTCCGGAATGTGCAAGGGTTGAGTAGGACTGTTCTTGAGGGGCTGGGGCTGAGGGGACATCATATGCAAAGTAGTATTTTAGATGCTGAGGAAACATCCACCTGGTGGTTAGAAGCAGAGACCCCTCACAGCAAAACAACCATAGGATCTCCCCCAGGCAACAAAGCCAGACCTAGCTTTGCAGCAGTGAAAACAAAAAGAAAAAGACAGTTTCAGGAGTCAAGAGCAGAACCAATAGGCCCTGGTAAATAACTGTTCATTAGGATAAAAAGAAAGCCAAGTAAAAAGTGACTTAAATTCAAGTCTTAGAGCTAGCACCAGTTCAGAAAGGTAGATCATTAAATGGTTTCGGTCTGCCTTCTAGAGATACAATGGGGACAAATGAAATTTGATTAAGTATGTTTGCATGTCCCCAAAAGGACCTCCACTCTGCCACTTCTGCCACTTCCTATTAAGTGCCAACTGAGCCAGAAGTCAAATATGCAAATTCCATCTCTAATCGTTAACAAACAGTTTTAAAGTGATGGAGATTTGGACTCAGAAAGAGACTGGCTGACCAGAAGCCAAACATCCTTTTGCTGGTTTAAAACAAAAATACACACAGAGAGCCCGGTAACCTGGAAGCAGTGGCCTGAGTCACAAGTGTTTCTGCGTGCATACTACTTCAGCTTCCTAGGTCTGCCTGCTCTTTGGCGCCCCTCTCAATAACCCCGGCAAACTTAGAATCCTTTGAGTTCTGCAGATTTGAAGATAGACCAAAGCAGACTAAAGAGGCTGTTATTTAACTTCCTAAAAATCCCACGGTACCATATTGCACTTAGTCTCAGAGACTGGTCTCCACCTGGTTTGCTAAGACCCCATGGTCTCACAATAGAACCACAGCTTTCCTTGATGTAATTAATTGAAGGAAACTCTTACTAATCGTGTCTTACCTTTCAAACCAAGTTTAAAAATTAAAAGAAACATTTTCTTCTTTGTGGCTCCTTGCCCATTACAGGTTACCCTGGTAACAGGTTTCCACCAATTTACTGCATTAGTAGATTAGCAGAAATAACGTGGGATATGGATAAGAAACAAGCTCTCCTGTAAAAGAAAAGAAAAAAAAAAAGCAGACAATCACATATGTTCTTTTTTGGTATGATGATAGCTGACATTAAAGCATGCTGGGTCAGTGTCTTGGGTCACACAGAACCATATACCCCAAGGAATTAAAAAGTTCTAGTTGATTAAAATTTTTCTGTATGAACACAAGAAAAAAGGCACTGTCATCCCTCTACTTCAGCTTTTATCCTAAACAGAAACACAGAAGTAAATATAGATGTCATAACAGCACTATCAGTGAGTGAAGAAGAAAAATACATATTCTTACCTCTGTCTTCTGAAAACATCAATTGTATTCTTATACAACATAGGGTCCACTATAAAGACACCATACTTTAAAATACTAAAATTTTCAAACTTCCTTCCTTTAAATGCCCCCAGCAGCCCACTTAATAGGTTTTATCAGGAAGCATGAGTAGAACATTGAAGTCACTGAAGTTCCAGCTATACTCAAATTCAGTCTCTAATGTCAATTAACCAAACACTGCACATGAAAAGAATATAAATTATCTTCCAAGGCATGCACTTCATATATAGCTTAATACTGCAGAAAAAGATTTAAACTGTGGACACTGAACTAATAAGAAATCCCCTAAGTAGTGAAGCCTGACAGGGCCAAAAAATAAGGGGGGAAAAAAGGGCCAGGCACGGTGGCTCACACCTGTAATCCCAGCACTTTGGGAGGCCAAGGCGGGTGGATCACAAAGTCAGGAGATCAAGACCAGCCTGGCCAACATGGTGAAATGCCATCTCTACTAAAATACAAAAAATTAGCTGGGCATGGTGGCAGGCACCTGTAGTCCCAGCTACTTGGGAGGCTGAGGCAGGGGAATAGATTGAACCCAGGCAGCGAAGGTTGCAGTGAGCCGAGATCGCGCCACTGTACTCCAGCTTGGCAACAAAGCAAGACTCCGACTCAAAACAACAACAACAAACAGAAATCCTCCAAGGATGCAGTCTACAAGGCATCTCCAAAACAACGCTGTTCATCTAATGCCTTTCCCCCATAAAACTCACACTACATTGTGATCTCAACTCAACATTTTCCCTCAAGTAAGATCATAATAGAAACAATGTTTAACATTTGTTAAATAAAATCAATCAACAAAAATAACAGTAACAAGCCTAGGGGCAAATCAAAATGAGCATATTTAATTTTAAAAATAAAATATTTTGGCCAGGTGCAGTGGCTACCCCCTGCAATCCCAGCACTTTGGGAGGCAGAGGAGGGTGGATCACAAGGTAAAGAGATCAAGAGCATCCTGGCCAACATGGTGAAACACTGTCTCTACTAAAAATACAAAAATTAGCTGGGCGTGGTGGGCGCATGCCTATAGTCCCAGCTAGTCAGGAGGCTGAGGCAGGGGAATCAGTTGAACCCAGGAGCCAGAGGTTGCAGTGAGCTGAGATCACGCCACTGCACTCCAGCCTGGCAACAGAGCAACACGCTATCTCAAACAAACAAAAAAAAAAATTTTCCCAGTTAAGTAGTTTTTTAATATATACTGCAAAATGTATGAATATGAATCATCATCTAAATTTTTGCTTAAAATGAGAACAGATCATGTGGCTGTGCTGCTGGAGTCCTCAGACACAACAGAAAGGTCCTCTATGGCAAATCCCCTTTCCCTCCAATTTAGAATCATGTTTCACATCTAATGTCCTATTTCCTTACTTTCCTCTAATCTGAAACAGTTCAACGTTTTCTTCCCATTCATTTCACTAACATCTTTGAAGAATATGGCTTACGCCTTTCTGGCAGTAGTACTACATAATGAAGCTTTGTTTCTCCTGGACCATCACACACAAAGAGACAAGATGATGTCAATTTGTTGCATTATTGGTGATAATTTCAATCACTTGGTTAAAATACTGTTTGCCAGATTTCTTCACTATAAAGTGAGCATTTTCCTTAGTAATTCATTCGTAATCTGTGGGAGGAAAATACTTAGAGACTCTGTTCTCAGAACATTCATCCAACAGTTTTGTGCCAACTGGCAATTCTTGTCTGAATCAACTGATACTCAGTTATGAAAAGGAGGTTATTGTGGCTCTACTGTTCCTCCTGGCATTCACACTTCAGTGAGGGATGCTGCCTTCTCCTCACTTATTCTTTCCTTATGTCATCAGTATGGACTCACAGACTCATATTTTATTAATTAACTTTTTTTCTTTTTTGTTTTTTGAAGACAGGGTCTCACTCTGTCACCCAGGCTGGAGTGCAGTGATACAATCTCAGCTCACTGCAACCTCTGCCTCCTGGGCTCAAGTGATCCTCCTGCCTCAGCCTCCAGAGTAGCTGGGATTACAGGCACCCACCACCATGTCTAATGTTTGTATTTTTTGTAGAGATGGGATTTCACCATATTAGCCAGGCTGGTCTCAAACTCCTGACCTCAAGTGATCCATCTGCCTCGGCCTCCCAAAGTGCTGGGATTACAGGCATGAGCCACTGCGCCCAGCCAAGCAACATCGTTACTCATTCTGATGTTCAAACTGTCCCGCATTTGGCCAATGGGAGCCCCTTCCAGCATGCTCCTGTGTGCTTTTCGTAGTTGTCAAGCACTTCGTTATTTCCTCACGTATCATGTTCTGGATTCATCTTATACATTCTGTGTTCCGCTTTGAAATTTGCCATTTTTCCAAGGAGTCTTGGTTCCTTTTAGTGAGAGATGTAATTCAGAAACGAAGGTCTGAGAGCAAAGTATGTTCATACATACTGGGACTCTCATTTCCTCTGTCTTTTTACAGTGAACAAAGCTGGGAAGGAATGACAATTTCACATGCTCCAACTCTGTTGTGTATCCCTGACTTATAAATATGAATGAAAACCAAGAATTACCAGACACCTCCAGAAAGCCTCTACCATAAAAAGTAGCAAAACAAATGCCAATAAAAGTAGTAGAAAAACGCCAAGTCAGAGGAAAAAACAATCAGAAAACAGGAAAAAAAACTGAAAGCCTAAAATGGAACATTTTAGCAACATTTTCCAACATCCAAGCAACAGGGGTTCTAAAAAAAAAGGGGGCGGGGGGGAGAACAAAAAACAGGAGGAAATCAGAGAAATAATTCCCAAAAAAGTTCCTGAAAATAGACCCACACCAAGGAACATCATTGTTCAACTGCATGACTCTGGCACAGAGAAGAGCATAGGTCGTCTACAATCAAATATCTGCACAGTTTCAGATTTCTCAAGAACAGAGAACACAAAAGTGAAGTAACATCTCACAACCATCAGGATGGCTACTTCAGGGGGAAAACAGGAAGTGTCAATGAGGATGTGGAGAAACTGGAACCTTGTGCACTATGGTGGGAATGTGAAATGGTACAGCAGCTATAAAAACCGTATGTTCATTCCTCAAAAATTAAAAACAGAATTACTATGTGACCTAGCAAGTCCACTTCTGGTTCTACACTCAAAAGAACTGAAGGTAGGATCTCGAAAAGATATTTGTGTACCCATGTTCATGGCAGCACTAGTCACAACAGCTAAAACATGCAGGCAACCCAAGTGTCCATCAACAGATGAATGGGGAAGTGAAGTATAGCAGAGGTGGAGTATCCCCTGTCCAAAATGCTTAAGACCAGAAGTGTTTCAGATTTCGATTTTTTTTACATTTTTGAATATTTTCAAATACATAATGAGGTATCTTGGGATAGGGCCCAATTCTAAACATATAATCAGTTTTGTTTCAAGTATACCTTATACATAAATCCTAAAGGTAATTTTACACAATATTTTAAATTAACTGTGTATTACATGTCTCTGTTTTGACTGTAACTAGTCACATGAGGTTACGTGTTGTATGAGGCCAGGTGTGGAATTTTCCACTTGTGGCGTTGAGTCGGCACTCAAAAAGTTTAAGATTTTGAAGCATTTCAGAACTAGGGATGCTTAACCTATATATACACAAAATGGAATATTATTTAGTCTTTAAAAGGACATTTTGATATAGGCTACGATGTGGATGAATCATAAAGACATGCCAAGTGAAATAAGCCAGTCATAAAAACGACAAAAATGTCTTTTGATAAAGGCAAAGGACTATGTAATTCCACTTACTGCAGGTACTCAAAATAGTCAAAATCAGAGATAAAAAGCAGAATAGGAGATGGATAGTGGTGATGATTGCACAATGTTATGAATGTACACTATTAAACTGTACACTTAAAATGGCTAAGATGGCAAATTTTGTTATATGTATTTTACAATAAAAAAATGATAATGAGGCAATGTCTAAATAATTCTGAAGATATGTGTTCTGGCTGAATGTCTGTGCCCTCCTCTCCCATTCATATGTTGAAGTCCTAACTCCCAGCATGGTTATACACGGAGAAAGGAAGTAATTACAGTTAATGGGGTCATAAGGGTGGGGCCCTGATTCAACAGGATTAGTGTCCTTATGAGACACCATGTGTACAGGAACCCAAGGAAAGGACCTGTTGAGGGAGTCTGGGCAATAATCTCGAAAGACGCGATCTTGAATACCACAATCCCGAATGTTGAATGTTCTTCTGCAGTGGATTCTAATTATTGACCTGGATAACTCTGTGAACATTAGAATTCTGGACACGCTTTGCAAACTCTTCTGAACTGGTGTGACTTTTCTTTCTCTTCTCTATGTTCTTCTCATTGTTTCAGGATTGTCCCCTCCAGCTCCTGGTTCTTTTTCCCAGCCGTCTCCTGCGGTGCTGCACTGTGTCTGCCTTGTGGAGACCCCGAGGATGTCCTGGATGGAGTCACCAAGCCCCCGGCAGGCTGGTCCAGTTCCTGGCCCTCACAAAATATGTGTCCTTTTGCCTCAGGAGACCAGCTGCTCTGGAAAAGCTGCAGCCCCCGGGACAGTTTGGCCCATTTTTCTACTTATTTCACCAAAGAGTGAGCCCCGCTGGCTCCAGCTGCCCACCTGCACGCAGCTCTGTTAACGGCTGGGACCCCATTAACAGAGTTAACAGTGCTGGACCTGGGCTTCAGCTTCTCTCCAACTCCCATCTACTCCACATCTGGTCCTGGGAGATGTTTTCTTTCCTTTTGAGCCTGAAAGATCAAATCCCTGAAGTCTAAAATCCTGAAAATTACAATCCCAAAAGATCAAAATCCCAAAAATATAATTCTGGAAAAAATAATTTCAAAAAATGTTTCAAAGACATGCATTTACATTTTTAAAGACAGATTTCAAGCCAAGCATGGTGGCTCACACCTGCAATGCCAGCACTTTGGGAGGCCAAGGCAGGTGGATCGCCTGAGGTGAGGAGCTCAAGACCAGCGTGGCTAACATGGTAAAACCCCGTCTCTACCAAAAATACAAAAATTAGCCAGGTGTGGTGGTGAGCGCCTGTAATCCCAGCTACACGGGAGCTTGAAGCAGGAGAAATCACTTGAACCCGGGAGGCAGAAGTTGCAGGGAGGCAGAGGTTGCAGTGAGCCAAGATCACACCACTTTACTCCAGTCTGGGCGACAAAGTGAGACTCCGTCTCAAAAAATAAAAAATAATGGGGGATTTGAGAAACATTAAAAAAAAAAAAAAGACAGAATACTTCATAGGTCACTTTACATAATAAAATAGGCAATAATCATATGCATATTTTTGCAAGGATAAAGGTGTAACTCAGGTCTAATAATGGCAGTCGCATGGGTAGACTAACAGTTATGAGCAGACAAACTACATTCATAAATAGATCAAAAAGTGAAATGCATAAATGCATATAACAGCCGGCATGGGGGCTCAGGCCTGAAATCTCAGAGCTTTGGGAGGTTCCAGCAGGTGGAATGGTTAAGGCCAGTTCAAGACAAGCCTGGGCAACGCAGTGAGATCCCACCCCTACAAAAAAATCTTTTTATAATTAGTTGGACTTGGGAGTACGCACCTGTAGTCCTAGCTACTCAGGATGCTACGGCAGCAGGGTCGCTTAAAGTCCAGGAGTTTGAGGTTACAGAGAGCTATGATCACGCCACTGCACTCCTGCCTGGGTGACAAAGCAAGACCTTGTCTCACTCATTCATTCGTACATACATTAAAATGCACATAACTATGGTTGGTAACTGCATGGACCCAGCTTTATAACTGCAGTCATCTAGAATACCATGATAGACAACCTACGTGTTTTGATGAGACCACAACGAATCAACATCGCATATGCGGTTGCTCAGAGAGAAATTTTATCTTTCACAAATGCAGATACACAAAAAGGACATCTCTTCATTTACTGAGGAAGTTTCAACAGTTTTACACATGTGTACAATGCTTACACACAAAGTCAACGTTGTAAAATGTATTTCTGTGGAGTCAAATATGCATAAAATGCATAAAACAAAAAGTATATACACAACTTATACCCCCAGTATTGAATATGATGTGAAGATTAAATACATAGCATAGCAAATTGGCGCTATGTGTGAACGGGCTGAAGTCTTACATGACTGAATAATTTGGCGAAGAGATTTCTTGTAGTTTTTGTCTGTCTTCACTACTTCTATCATCTTCAAAACACTCACTACACTTGTGTTTGAAGAGTGGTTGTGGTCTCCAAACTTTGTAAGTACATGCTTGTCTGTTTCAAAGTCTGTTATGGCCAGCTGTTGCAATTAAGCAATTTTATGCTTTCATAACCCCAATAATAATTAACTTTAAAATTTTTATCTTTCACCATTAAGTAGCCTCATACACTTATCACAGCCTTTCTGCAAGGGAACAATTTCACATATCTGTTCCATTGTGCTGTAAGAAACACAGTAAGAAGAAGTATTTGACTTCTCCAATATCAGATTTGTATTAAGCTTCTCCAGCAAGACAGAACCGATAAGACATGTATACAGATATATGAGAGGGGGATTTACGTGGGAAATGGGCTCATGCGAAGGCCCAGTGGCTCACGCCTCATGCCTGGTGGCTGGGAAGTCCCATGACAGGCAAGCTGGAAACCCCTGATGCCGGTGGCAAGGTTCAGTCCAAGTCCAAAGGCCTCAGAACCAGGGACACCAGTGGTCTCTAACTCTGAGTCCACAAAAGCCTCAGGACCCAAGGGGGCTGCTAGTGTACATCCTAGAGTCCAAAGGGTGGCAACCCTGGATTTCTCACATCCAAGGCAGCAGAAGAGTCTGTCTGGGCCCTGGCTGATTGGATGGTGCCCGCCAACACTGAGGGCAGATCTTCCCCCCAGCCCACTTAAGACTCACACATTAGTGAATGAGCTATTATCAACTATAAAACAGGGATAATAACTAACAACAGGATGGAAAAGCACTTGTACAATGCCAGCACAAAAGGTTTGTAAGGGCAGAAGTTCATACCTGAAGTTGTGGGATTAAGCAAGTGCATTTAGATGCTGTTTGAGAATTTTTCCATTTCCTCTGGAAACACTCCGACAGACACACCCAAAACCTAATGTTTCACTAGGTTTCCAGGTATTCCTTAGTCAAGGAGACATCTAAAATTGAGTCCACAAGTCTACCTACTGTCAACCTGGCACTCACATACATCTCTTTAAACAATACTTAATTTCAAATAAAGACAATAACAAGGTAAGAGTTCCGTCTAACATGATGCAACTATCCTATGCACAACCCAAAACATACTACACCCTTCCCCAGGAATCAGCTTTCAGGATTTCAACACTCAGGATTTCAATCTTTTGTGATTTTCAGGTTTTTAGAGACGATGATCTTCAGGGCTTCTGATCGTTAGGCACTTCAGCATTTGGGATTATGGTGCTCCACACTGTGTCATCTGGTATGACTGGCCCCACATGTGAGGAGAGATGGTGTCTATAAACCAGGAAGAGGCCCCTCACTAGAAACCAAACTGGCAAGAAGCTTATCTTGAACTTCTGGCTTATAGAATGTGAGAAATAAATTTCTGTTGTTTAAGCCACCCAGCCTGTGGTATTTTGTTACAGCAACCCTGAGCAGGCTAATACAGAAGGAAAATTATTTCCAACCCAGAAGCACATAGTCACTCAAATTGTATCAATCACAAGCACAGAGAAAGACACACAGTCTCAAAAGATCTACCTCTGACACACCTTTCTCACTGAAAACTACTGGCAACTATGCTCCGCAAAAACCAAGGAGAGCAACAAGGTAACACAGAACACAGAAACAGAAGATCCAATGGGGGAGGAAAGAGGCAAAAAGAACCCCCAGGGTTGCAGAATGGGAGAGCTAGCAGTCCAAAATAGAAAGATGCCTTCAAAAGAATAAAACTGAGGGGAAGATCTGAACATGTCACTGGCTAAAAGTCTGAGGCTAAATTAGTTATAAGTACATTTAAAAACACACACACACAGCTGGGTGCAGTGGCTCACACCTGTAATCCCAGCACTTTGGGAGGTCGAGTCGGGCAGATCACCTAAGGTCAGGAGTTCGAGACGAGCCTGGCCGACATGCAGAAACCTTGTCTCTACTAAAAATACAAAAATTAGCCGGGTGTGGTGGCACATGCCTGTAATCCCAGCTACTCGGGAGGCTGAGGCAGGGGGAATAGCTTGAACCTAGGAGGCAGAGGTTGCCGTGAGCCAAGATACTGCACTCCAGCCTGGGTGACAGAGTGAGACTCCAACTCAAAGAAAAAAAACCATATGCGCGTGCACACACACACACACACACACACACACAGTAACACATTTCCAGAGGAAACCAAAAGTTGTTTAGGAAAGGAAAGTACTTATAATTTACCACTTAACAACTATAAATAGTATCCATGGGCCGGGCCCAGTGGCTCACGTCTGTAATCTCAGCACTTTGGAAGGCAGAGGAGGGGTATATCATGAGGTCAGGAGTTCAGGACCAGCCTGACCAACGTGTTATAACCCGTCTCTACTAAAAATACAAAAATTAGCTGGGTGTGGTGGCGTAAGCCTGTAATCTTAGCTGCTCGGGAGGTTCAGGCAGGAGAATCACTTGTACCGAGGAGGAAGAGGCTACAGTGAACTGTGTCGCACCATTGCACTCCAGCTTGGGCTACCAAACAAAACCGAGTCTCAACACAAAAAAAAGGAGGAATGTTGGACTGGACTGGACTGGGAAGAGGTATTAAATATTGAGAGACCAGAGAGCTGTAATATCAGGTCACACAGGTAATGAGAAGCTAAGGCAAATCACTTAATCTGAGCATCCCTTTCTTCATCTATAAAATAAAATAGGCCAGCTGTAACAGTGGCTCATGCCTGTAACCCCAGCACTTTGGGAGGCCAAGGTGGGCCAATCACTTGAGCTCAGGAGTTCAAGGCCAGCTTGAGCAACATGGTGAAATCCCGCCTCTGCAAAACTCAAAAAAAAAAAATTAAAAGGCCGGGCACAGTGGCTCACACCTGTAATCCAGCACTTTGGAAGGCCGAGGCAGGTGGATCACCCGAGGTCAACAGTTCGAGACCAGCCTGGCCAACAAGGTGAAACCCTGTCTCTACCAAAAAAAAAAAAAAAAAAAAAAAAAAAAATTAGCCAGGTGTGGTAGCGGGCCCCTGTAATCCCAGCTACTCGGGAGGCAGAGGCAGGAGAATCACTTGAACCTGGGAGGCAGAGGTTTCAGTGAGTCAAGATGCGCCACTGCACTCCAGCCTGGGCAATAAGAGCAAAACTCCGTCCCAAAAAAAAAAAATTAGCCAGATGCAGTGGCTCGTGTCTCTAGTCCCAGCTATTCAGGGGGCAGAGGTTTCAATGAGCCAAGATTGCATCATAGCGCTCCAGCCTGGGCAGTGAGAGTGAAGTCCTGTCTTAAAAATAAAAATAAGAAAGTTGGAGTAAATTAACTCTAAATTTTCTTCTTGCTTTAACAATTTATGAATCTAATATGAAAACAATCAAAGCTTTAAACATGGTAACAGTGGCTACAGAAAAAATTAAGCAGAACTTGGTAAAAAAAAAAAAAAAAAAAAGTGAAATAAAAAAATAAAATCTGCTTTAAGCCCAGAGGGACTGAGAAGGTACTGATGGTGAAGGAGAAGTTACTGACAAGCATGGCTGAAGAAATCAAGATCCAAGGTTTCCTATCCTCACAAGGAAAGAATTTAACTGACAGTATCCAGACATACTGTGGCACAAGACTACTAAAAAAAGCTAAGCCAGAAAGAAATGCTTTGAAAGTTAAACAGATGAGGGTGGAATCCATGAGGATGATGAAAAGTTCTCCCCCAAAGAACACTACAGCTGAAAAGGGAGTATTCTCCCCAAGTATTTAATTTCTATTTACATCATCATTAAGCACAGAGTGAGAAGGAGGCATGGTTAGAGTAAGACTGTTCTGAAACACTGGGCCCAACCGCACAGCATCATGGAAGCTAGAGGAGGAAAACTGGTTTTAATCGTCAATAATATCAGACGCAGTTCAGCAGTTGATAGCACTAGACTATTCTCTTGGAGGAAATGAATCCAAAGCCCCCTCTCCAAAAAAGAAATCAAGACAGGAAAAGAAATAGTGTACTTTTATTTTTAACCAATCATTCCTTCAATGGACTGAATTTTTATCAACAGTCATATAACCTAACCCTGTCATAGATTTCTTTCTTTTTTTTTTTAAATATGTATAGCACAATGTGACATTTGGATAGCAAGATTTCTCTTTTCAGTACTGCTGGCTCTGATTAAGGCCAGTGAAGAGAATGCAAGTGCAACATAATGATAAAAATATCATTTAAGAATGATGACTCCTTTGGACTAAAACAGCAAAACCACAAATTCTCAACTAAACAGCATCTAAATGAACTTGCTTTATCACAAAACTTGAGAAGAGCAGGAATGAAAATCTACCCTTACAAATCTTCTGTGTTGGCACTGTACAAGTGCTTTTCTATCCTATTATTATCTGTTTTATAGTTGAGGAAAATAAAGGATTTACCCCAAATCACTCTTATATGAACATTCAATTTATTTAAAAACAAAAAGCCAAAAAACTCACATCGGGGGAGAAAAAAAGCAGCAGTAATCTGCTCCCTAGCCTCTCATTATTATTTTTTTTAGATCTGGGGTCTTGGTATGTTGCCCAGGCTGGTCTCAAACTCTTCAGCTCAAGCGAGCCTCCCAAAATGCTAGGATTACAGGCGTGTGCACCTCACCCAGCCCCATATAAATTTCTAATATAAATACCACAAAATTCCTGCTGATGTAAACTCATAAGAGGAAACCATAGCTATTATATAATAGGCAAGAAAGCATTTTCTCCTTACATCACATATCAGACACAACTAAAGATGCACTCTCCATTAGACAGACAGTGGTATCACAAATCTTGGACACACAAAAGCAAGGAATTCTACTTTTTAACTGACATCAGGAAGTCCCAGGACTGGCCACCTCAGAGTGCCCTCCTAATGTAGATCTCAACAATCCCATTGCTGCAAGCACCGTCACATGTTTTCTAAAACGCCCAGGTTTGAAGAGATGGAAAGTAATGAGATGGGAAGATAATTCATCTCTGTGAGGACTTGTTCATCATTTTTACCTTCAATGCCTAGCACACTGTAAAGTAAAAAATAATCCACAAAATTCTGAATACAAAAATCATCAAAAATAACTGCACAAATGCCCATAATTAGGAAACAACCAACTTCCATGACTTGATAAATAGCCTAATTCCGATGTCTCCAGAGGCATCTTCCAACAGAATAACTGTATACAGGCAACTTGATCAGCCAATTTCAGAAACACCAATCATTTTAATACAGATCAAGGTAAGAGGATCAAGGCTTCTAAGCCATTAATAAAAAAATCACCACACTGAAAAAATGCAAAAAGACTACTGGGTAAAGTACAAAACATCCATGGTAAATCCATATTATCACCTTCTAAAAGCACAATCATGTATGTAAAGTACCGTAGGTAAAGACTTTGGCACCTGACTGGATTACATAATTGTCTGGCTATGCACCCTAATGGGCACTCAAATCACTGCAGGTACATGAAGCCAACACAATCTGTTTTTACAATAGAGGCAAGTCATAAATTAGTACATCGACATCTACAGTAAAGCCCAAAAAACCACCTCTGCCTGTTATAACAACAGTGGGCAAGGACGCAGAGCAAAGGTACATGACTACGTGATCCCAATCACCAAGCTACATTTAGTGGGCTCAGCCAAGGTACACAATCAAGCTTAATTTGATGTAAAAGCTGAAACTCCCATAATCTATAGTACACAGGTAAAAAAGACCAAAACTTCTTATATGGAATCTTGGCAATCAAGTGGGTACTATCTGAGGTAAGTGTATAAAGATTGCTGGGAGGTGAGAGGAATGCTGGTCAGGGGGAGACAAAGCCTCAATCAGGAGAAAAAAGGGGTTTTTGAGATACAGTGCACAGTATGCTGAATGTAGTAAATACTCATGCCACTGTGCATTTCAAAATAACATAGAATTTCACAGTTTACAAACCACAGTGCTTCAAAAAAGTAAAATAAATAAATAAGAGAATTTCAAATTTTCCCCCCCACAAAAAAGTATTTGTGATGAATGTTAATGAACTTGATTTAATTATTCTATATAGTATACATGAATCATAACATCACTTAGTACTCCATAAATATGTAACAGCTATAATTTATCAATCTACAGTTAGAAAAGGAAAAAGTTTTTGGCCAGACACTATAGCTCACGCCTGTAATCCCAGCACTTTGGGAGGCTGAGGCAGGCGGATCACCAGGTCAGGAGTTCAAGACCAGCCTGGCCAACATGGTGAAACCCTGTCTCTACTAAAAACACAAATATTAGCTGAGCATGGTGGCGTGTGCCTATAATCCCAACTACTCCGGAGGCTAAGGCAGGAGAATCACTTGAACCCGGGAGGTGTTGGCTGTGGTGAGCCCAGATCGCGCCACTGTACTCTAGCCTGGGCGACAGAGCAAGATTCCGCCTCAAAAAAAAAAAAAAAAAAAGAAAAAAGAAATGAAAAAAAAACTTTTTTTAAGTATGAAGGGCTGGGTGCAGTAGTTCATGCCCATAATCCCCAACACCTTGGGAGGCTGAAGCAGGAGGATCACTTGAAGCCAGGAGTTAAAGAACAGCCTGTGCAAAATAGCAAGACCCCATCTCTACTAAAAACATAAAAATCAGTCAAGCATGGTGGTGCACACCTACAGTCCCAGCTATTCAGGAGGCTGAGGTAAGAAAATTGCTTGAGCCTGGGAGAACTCAAGCTAAAGGTTGGGATTTTTACTAGGTTGATGCAAAAGTAATTGTGGTTTTTGCAATTACAAGTAATGGCAAAAACCACAATCACTTTTGCACCAACCTAATAAACTGACAAAACAAGATATCTACATCATGGGGGGGGGGAAAAAGAAACAATCTCATAGGTTCTTATCAGTGCCCACCTACCCCGAAAAAAACAGATAAAACATGAAGAAAAGGCTCAGGCCAGAACCAGCTGCAGCTCTGTCTCAAGCTCCAAGAGTTACGTCTTTACTCCCAGTTTTCAATCTAAACCTTCAAATGTGTACCTGGCAATTCTAGTCATACTCGTGTGCCTTGGTCTCCACCACTAACATTTCTAAAAAAAAGATTAACAAGAAAGGTAAACACTCTACACCTGAGCTGTCTGATTCTACAGCCACACACAGTTACTGAGCGCCTGAAGCGTGGCTAGTAAGGCGAAAGACCTAGGTTTTTTTGTTGTTGTTCCACCCCACTACCCTGGCAACTGAATTTTAAATTAATTTTAACTATTTACATTAGGTTGGTGCAAAATTAATCACAGTTTTTGTCATTATTTTTAATTGCAAAATCCACAATTACTTTTGTACCAACCTAATACAAAGTTCTACTAGACAGCACTGCTCTGACTCACATTAAAACTAAGCACACACATAGCAGGACTCTATCTCTCTAAATAAGTAAAATAATAATTCAATTTTTTTAAATCTAAGCACAGAATAAATGTTTATGGCCTGTAATCTTGGATGAATAAATTTCCATCTTCCAGGTCTCAACTCGATTGTGTCCATGATTCTAAACGAAATAGTGCAGCATATAAATTAATATTCTTCATTCAAGCAGCAGTAATTAAAGCCACATACCCCTTAAAATCATGGGAGGTACCTCAAACTGATGATATAAAGGTTTCATATGACCCCTCCATATGGCCGAGGAAGTTCTGTCACTATTTGAGCAAGTCACCACATCTCTCTGAGCTTGTTTTCTTATCTGTAAATGAGAGGTTTAGACTAAATGATTACTGAAGATACTTCAAATCCTAAAATTCTTCATTCTTATAGCTCTAAGAAGAAACAGAAAAGAATAAGTGAAACCAAGATACTCAAATAAAGAAAAAAATTATAAATACCAGTTTAAACAAATTCTTAAGAAATTAAGTAAATTTAAACAAGACCCCAATGACAGAGAATGTAGAGTTGTACAATGTCCATGTGCTCTGCTAGGAGGCTGATCTGTCTACTGGTATGTGCCTAGTTTTTCATTTTTGCTTTAGTCCACATGCAAAAACATGTCGCTATCTCCAAAGAAAGCCAAACTGCAAAAAGGTCTATACAGCCAGGTGCATGTAGCTGGGATGAGAACACACAGCTCACAAACATTTGGACTGTTCCTTTCCTCCAACAAAAACGTGACCATGAAAATCTTCCTACACTACACGTTACAGTAGAATCCCCCACTGCTGCTTTCGGGCTCTCGAATTGCATCAAGAGCTTGCTTGCTTTGTCGATGAGTCAAACCAAGTAAAACATGAAGCTCTCTTGACAGGAGGTGCAGTTACTTTAGCCGCAATAAGGTAAACTGAGTATGCATTCATCCACAAAGATCTTGTAAGATACCCTTTCCTGTGGTGTAAAACCCAGTACATACATGAAATAGAAGAGTCCACGCAAAAGACTCCTAGCAGGTATTTGGAGAAGGGAGATTAGCCTACTGACTTAAGTGAAACATGTGAAAAAGCAGAGGATCAGGGCAGAAGGACAAGCTCTAGTCTACATAGCTATTTTCAAAGGCAGCTCTCCACATACGTTGTGTGGCCTATACCAGACCCACCTGCATGTTTCTCATCTTTAAAAATTTTAATGGAAAAAAAGTAAGTCTCAAAGAACCTGACTTACAGCATAATGAGAAAAAAACAATTTCTACTTTCTTCAGGAATATGCTTTCCCTGGTATAGAGGTTCCTTTGTTTTACTGCTGATTTAACCAGGCTACCACTGATGACCATTTAGTTTTCAATTTTTGCTACTACAAAAATATGCCAGTATTTCTAGAAGTGGATCTGCTGGATCAAAGAATGTGTGCCTCTAATTAGGTACATGGCCAAATGGCTCTCCTTGGAGGTCAGCCCTACCCATATTCCCCCAGTGATGTGTGAAGGTCTGTTTCCACACACCTGGTAAACAATGCATTTGCTTTTCTCTTATGAGTGAAGTTGGGCACTGTTCATATATTTAGGAGCCATTTATACTTCACTTTTCTGCCAACTGTCTGTTTATATCCTTTGTCCACTTTTCTACTGGGCTGGTGTTCTCAATGATTTGCCGGGGTTATTTAAAAAAAAGAAAAAGAGTCCTTTGTCTGATAGCATTCCCTCTTCACCACATTCCAATCTTCGATCTCTCTACCACTCAGCTCAAACTGCTCTTTCAAGTCATCCACAACAAGTCACTGACGACCTCCAGATGGGGCTAAATCCAAGTGAAACTCTTCTGTCCTCACTTTCACCTCACTCTCAGCAGCATGCAAGGCAGTCCCCCAGGAAGAACCTCCTCATTAGAACACTCTCCTGGCCCGGCTTCTCTGATGTCACACACTCCTTGTTTTCTCACTGGCCACTTTTCAGTCTCCCTAGTTGGAAGGCTGCTCCTCTCCTTTCTTCCTTCCCTCTGTCCCACTGATAATGCAGAGGCTCCCGCAGAGGTCAGGCTGTGGACCTAGCACACTCTCCTGAGGGCACCACATTTGCCCGAAGCAAATTCACATTTGTTTTATTTGTACTGTTTCCCCAGCAACTAAAACAAAGCTCTGGAAAAGTCAAGACAAGTTTTGTTGAATGAACGAAGCCATTTCCATGGGTGTTTAAAATATTCCTCTCCATAAACACAACTAAGGTCCAAATTTATAAAACCAAAACAACCATCATGGCATTTCAAACACAGGTAACCCAATGACTAGCAGACATTTCCCCTTCAGATATCTCACAAGCACATCATATTTAATCTCCAAAATGGAGCTGCTGCTCTCCATCACATGCTGCCCACCCATCCAAGCCTCTTCTTCACCATGCCTTCCCCATCTCAGTAAAAGGCACACCCCAGTTGTGAAAGGCAGCCTGGAAAACAGCCCTGGCTCCTCGTTTCCCTTCCAATCCAATTCACTGAAACATTGTCAGTTCTGCCTTATACTTTCCCTTCTCTGCATCTTTTGCCATGGCCTGGAATAAGGTAAACTGGAGTGTGCATTCATCAATAAAGATCTTGTAAGATACCCTTTGGAAACAGCTTCCTAATTCATCTTCCCAGGCTCCTCTGGCCCCTTCAAGCCACTGTTTACTTGGGTTCTTGGTCAGTGCCCCCGAAACTCCCATGTGAGCATGAACAATAATGATAGTAATTCTGATATATGCTCTCTACTGTGGTAGCCACATAAGGCTTTTGAGCACTTGAAATGTGACGAGTTTCTTCTAAGAGGTACTAAGAGTATAAAACATCCCAGCACTTTGGGAGGCAGATCACCGGAGACCAGGAGTTCGAGACCAGCCTGGCCAACGTGGTGAAACCCCATCTCTACTAAAACTTCAAAAATCAGCCAGGTGTGGTGGTGCGCACCTGTAATCCCACCTACTCAGGGGGGATGAGGCACGAGAATTGTTTGAACCTGGAAGGCGGAGGTTGCATTGGCCGAGATCGTGCCACTGCAATCTGGCCTGGATGACAGAGACTCTGTCTCAAAATAATAATAATAATAATCTGTCTACTTCTTCAATGTGCAGGGTTAATCACATTGTAGTTTATTCCACTAATTTTTCAACATAAAAATTTCTGTTAGAAAAGAAACATGCAACAAGATCATTTTTCAAGCAACAAGAAAAAAAAATTAAAACGAAAAGAGAAAAAAATTGAAAAGAAAGAGACTGGCGAACACTACAAATTCAATGTTACCTAAAAAGAACTTAAGAATTTTGACGCATCGACCCTTAATATGTTGTTCATCACAACTCCACAACTGGCAACAAAAGAAGAAAAGCTAGAAGACAGCACAAGGAGAAAACAAGTAGACAATAAATATGAAAAGTCTAATTAACAACAGCATAATCCATGCTGATGACACCTGCAACATCCTGAACTGCCAGCGAGGGCGTGATGCACGCAAGATGACCGGATTGCCACTGGCCTCCCACATACACAGAAGAGGGAGGGGGTGGAAGTGCCTTCCAAATGAACACTATTACCCTTTAAGTATAGAACAGCTCTAGTCTGAATGAATGTCAATGTGATTTAGGTTAGAAGTCCTTAAAAATTTCAGCTTAACGCCACATTCAACCTCCAGAGACAGATCACAACCAAAGAAGCAACACCGTTTTCAGACAAAAGTTTCAGGCCAGGCACAGTGGCACACACCTATAATCCCAGCACTTTGGGAGGCTGAGGTGGGCGGATTACCAGGTCTGAAGTTCAAGACTAGTCTGGCCAACGTGGTGAAATCCTGTCTCTACTAGAAGCACAAAAATTAGTTGGGCGTGGTGGCACGTGCCTGTCATCCCAGCTACTAGGGAGGCTAAGGCAAAAGAACTGCTTGAACCCAGGAGGTGGAGGTTGCAGTGAGCTGAGATCACGCCACTGCACTCCAGCTTCCACAAGAGTGAGACTTCGTCTCAAAAATAAAAATAAAAAAAAAAGTTTTAAAGTGAGGGTTAACCAAAGTCTATTCCCCAAGAGAAACTTCCTCAAGATCCAATTACCAGTGCACAGAAAACAGAGGCTACACAACACTGTGGGGAATAATACCACAAAACAAACAGCCCAGTCCTCCCACAAATGGAAGGCATGGTGTGAGAAGACCATAAAATGAGGAATCCACAGATTAAAAAACAAAAAAAAAAAGTAGCTCTTATTTGGATCCTGATTTGCCACTGCCAAAATTACAAAAATTATCATATAAAATAACTAGAGGTTTCAAGTCTAAGTATTAGATATTATCAAGCAATTCTTGTGTTCATTTTATTTTTAAGATGTGAGGCTTTGTGGTTGCTCTAGTTAAAACAAGAGTCCTTCTTCTCTGGGGACATATACTGACATATTTATGGAAGATAAAATAATTATTTGAGTATCTTCAAAATATAATGGACAGAACTGACGATTCAAGGAAAAATTAATAGAACTTCTTTACCTCAAAAGACACGATGATGACCCACAGAACAGGTGAAGATATTGATAATATATACATCTGACAACAGGTGTCTATCCAACATAAAAAAAAATCCTACCAAGTGTTGTTTTAAAATAAATATTGGCTGGGCACAGTGGTTCATGCCTATAATCCCCAGCACTTTGGGAGGCCAAGGTGGGAGGAATGCTCGAACCCAGGAGCTTGAGACTGGCCTGGGAAATATGGCAAAACCCCAACTACAAAAAATACAAAACTTAGCCAGGTGTGGTGGTGCATGCCTGTGGGCCCAGCTATTCAGGAGGCTGAGGTGGGAGGATCCCTTGAGCCGGGAAGGTCAAGGCTGCAGTGAGCTGTGATTGCACCATTGCACTCCAGCCTGGGTGATAGAGTGAGACCCTGTCACTTTTTTAAAAGTCCACAATGTGCCTCTCTTCTAACAAACAGAACATGACAAAACTAGATGCTGTGTGACTTCCAAGGATAGGTCATAAAAATGATAGCTTCCACTTGGGGCTCCTTGTCTTGAATCACTCTCTCAGTGGGAAGTCAATCACCATGTCCCGAGAACAGTAAACTCAGACATCCCTGGCAAAAGCTGATATGAAAAAGACCTGAGGCCAGAACCTACTTGCCAGGCATACAAATGAGCCACCTTAGAACAGATCCTCCAGCGGATAGGATCCATGAAGCTTTTAAAGGGTTAATCACACCCAAGCCAGAAGCAGCCAAACCATGCCACGCCCAAGTTTCTGACCTCCAGAAACTGCAAGATAATGTTTATTGCTGTTTTAATCCACTAAGTTTGGGTATAATTTATTACGCAGCGAAAAACAGAAAAGTAATACAAACAGAAAAAATAGAAAAAAATAAAAGGCTTAAATATACCTTTCATAAAAAAAGGATATCCAAATGACAAATAAATGTATGAAAAGGCGCCTGGCCTCACTATTATAAATAAAAATTGCTGTAAGACATCACTATACAGCTACCAGCAGGGCTAAAATGAAAAAGATGAAAAGTATGAAATACTGGAGAGGATCCAGATCAGTGGAACTTCCACACACTGCTGAAGGAAGCCTAATTTGGTACAGTCACTTTAGTAGATGCCACCACTATACATACACCCACTATGCCCTAGCAATTTCACCCTTAGGTATACTGAACAACAGAAATGTTGCTGACCAGAAGACACAAACCGAATGTTCAGAGTAGCACTATTTGGAACAGCCCCAAACTACCATCTATCCAATGTCCATCAACAACAGAACAATCTCATATAACAAAATGTTGTGTGTGAACAATAACAAATAATCAACTGCATGCAATGACTTATGTAATCTCACAAACAATGGCAAGAGAAAGACACAAGAGTACCTACTGTAAGACTCTATTTAATTAAAAAACAAAATTGGGGAAAACTAATAAGTGCTGTTAGCTGTTCGAATACCAGCTGCCCCTAGAGAGGGCATGGCTGGAAGTAGACACAAGGAGACGTCTGGGGGCTGCTAGCCCAGATAGACTTCAGCTTGTGAAAATCTACGTACTTTTCCATATTTCTATTATAATTCAATACAGTTTTAAAATAGTAATAATAAAGAAGAGAAGTGGGAAATAGGGAAGTTAACTGGGATAAGACTGGCCTTGGGTGTATGGTTGTTGGAGCAGGATAACTGATAGTTTCATTATACTGTTCAATTTCTGCATGTTCAAATTTTCCCATAATAAAAAGTTTTAAAATGCATTAACATAAAACTGACTGGAGCTGCTGGTAAAATAGTAACTGGGGTAATTTTTCTGGCCACAGACAACAAAAGGTATTAAAATCTACACACTCTTTGGTCCAATTATTCTACTTCTGTGAGTTGATTATAAGGTGTTTATACTTAGCACAAAGTCGTATATAATAATGTTCAAAGAGCTTATAATAGAAAAAAAGAAATGTCTAAATATAGAGGAAGATGACACTGTGGGGAACACCACAGAACAAACAATCCAAGTCATCCACAAATACATGGCTCCTAAATATCCAACAATAAACAACAATGATCTCATCTGCACCAAGGTTATTTTATCTATCCAATGAAATATAGTCATGAAAAATGAGGCAATCAAAACTCTTAGAAAAAAACATAGGAGTCAATCTTTATGGCCACGGTTAGGCAAAACTTTCTTAGATATCACACCAAAAATAGGAGACAAAAAAAAATAAGATAAATCGCACTTCAAATTAAAAGTCTTCGTCCTTCAATAATAACATCATCAAGAAGTGAAAAGAAAACTCAAAGAATGGAATATTGACAAATCATATATCTGGTAAAGATTTATACACAAGGTTGGGCTCACACCCGTAGTCCCAGCATTTTGGGAGGCCGAGGCGGCAAACGGTTTGAGCCCAGGAGTTTCAGACCAGCATGGGCAACACAGTTGTGAAATATGGCAAAGTTTCTCTTCAAACAGCCTGCTCAACCTTTTATTCTTTAATTTTCAGTACCCACCCCCCTCTAAAATCGTGTTTCTACAAAAAAATGCAAAAAAATTAGGCATGGTAGTGTATACCTGTAGTCCCAGCTACTCATGAAGCTGAGGTGGGAAGACCACCTGAGCCCGGGAATTCGAGGCTGCAGAAAGCAGTGATCGCACCACTGCACTCCAGCCATGTGACACAGTGAATCCCCATCTCAAAAGACAGGAATACAGAAGAAAAAGAAACTCCTATAACTCAGTAATAAAGACAAACAATGCAATTTTAAAATTGGCAAGTGAGGCCAGGCACAGTAGACTGCTGTAATCCCAGCATTTTAGGAAACCAACGTGGGTGGAATGCTGGAGGCCAGGAGTTCTAAGACCAGCCTGACCAACATGGCAAAACCCCGACTCTATTAAAAATACAAAAATTAGCTAGATGTGGTGGTGCACGCCTGTAATCCCAGCTACTCAGGAGACTGAGGCACAAGAATTGCTTAAATCCAGGTGGCAGGGGTTGCAGTGGGCTGAGATTGTACTAGTGCACTCCAGCCTGGGTGACAGAGTACGACTCTGCCTCCAAAAAAAGGGCAAATGAGGCAAGCGAAATGGCTCATGTCAACAGGCCCGGCTACTAGAGAGGCTAAGGCAGAGGACTGCTTGAACCCAGGAGTCCCAGTCCAACCTGGACAACACAGAGACCCCATCTTCAAAAGGAAGGGGGTATGGGAAGGAACAGGGAGGGCCGAGCATGGTAACTCACACCTGTAATCCCAGCACTTTGGGAAGCCAAGGCAAGAGCATCGCCTGAGCCCAGGAGGTCAAGACCAGCCGGGACAACATGGTGAAACCTTGTCTCAACATCAGCAACAAAAACTCAAAAAAAAAAACTAGCCAGACATGGCGACATACACCTGTGGTCCCAGCTACTTGGGGGGCTGAAGTAGGAGGATCGCTTCAGCCCAGGAGGTCAAGGCTATCATGGAGTGAGCTGTGACTGACCCACTGCACTCCAGCCTGGGCGACAGAGACTCTCAAAAAAACAAAAGTGTTGGCATGGATGTGGCAAAATCAAAATCCTTACATGCTGCTGGGGTAATGTAAAATGTTGTAGACACTTTGGAGAATAGTCTAGCAGTTTCTCAAAAGGATAAACACAGAGCTCCATAGGACCCAACAATTCTACTCCTAGGTATGTATCCAAGAGAAATGAAAACACTTTCACAGAAAAATCTGTACATAAATGTTCACAGCAGCATTATCATAAAAGCCAAAACTTAGAAACATCCAAGTATCTATCAACTGATGAATAAATAAAAGGTAATATTCCTCATATAATGAGTACTATTTTGCAAAAGAAAGAAATGAAGTACTGATATATGTTACACAGATAAGTCTTGAAAACATGGCTAAGGAGAAAAAACCTAGTCTCAAAAAAAAACCACATTTGCATAATTTCATTTATATGAAATGCCCAGAATAGGCAAATCTATAGGAGCAGGAAGTACAGTAGTGGTTGCCTAGGTCTAGAAGGATGAGAGAAAAATGAAAAGTGACTACTAACGGGTAGAGAGTTCCTTGTGGATTAATGAAAATATTCTAAGTGATTGCGATGACAGCTGCACAACTCCATGAATACACTAAAAACATTAAATTGTATGCTTTAAGTGGATGAGTTATGTCTCAATAAAGCTGTTATAAAAGAATAATGCAATCTATATTTGCAAAGGAAGGGGCTAAGAAAAGAGTGATTTGTAAAGGTTTTAGCACTTTGCTTTACCAAATGTATATACACATTTACATTTGACCCTCAGAATCTTACATGGCAAGTCATACCATGTTTTACAAATAATCTGAGTTGGAGAGACAGTAACTGACCAGGTAACACAGTAGGAAAGTGGCTAGGACAAGACACAAAAATGCCACCCTATTTGCATCATGCTACTGCCTCCCAAACTATGAAAAGTAAAGATTATGGTACACATGGAAGTATCACAACAGCTGCTACGATTACAGAGGACCTCGTATGTGCCTGGCAGTTCTTAACATTTTTGAGCCTGGCACTTCATAGGCACTGAAATATTAGTTGAATAATTTTCATTTATTTCCCACAACTCCATTTATAGCTGATGACACTAACTCTAAGAAATTAACTGTTAGTATATTGTAATAAACTTACCAAACATAAAATTTATTTTTAGGGGCTCACTGTAAGTACAGCTCTCAATAACGGGGGCGGGGGGGGGAGGCGGGGAATAAGATCCAGACAACAGAAGAGCAATGATATGAAGTACAGGGATTAAAACAAAAGAGGAAGTCCTTCCAAAATAGGGAGGAGAGTAAACTCAAAACACCAGAGGATAATTCTTACGCTTATACAAAACCTAGTGGGAGCCAAAGAAATAGAAACTCAGTGATCCAACAGTCAGTCAAGAAGAAAACAAAATGCAAGCCAACATTTGATTAATATTTGGCTTATTAATTTTTCATTAATTTTCTTAATGATAATCCATAAGGTATTCCTTATATCCAGTGAACCAGTAAACAAATCACAAATAATTAAAACTAATTAATGCTGGGAGGGGAATATAGGGAAAGAGGTCCACTCATCAGCTGCTGATACACTTGCATACAGGTGCCAGCTTTTGAAAAGGAAACTATAATGACATACGAGATTAATGAAAATAACAGTGCCTTGGCCAGGTGCAGTGGCTCATGCCTGTAATCCAGTACTGTGGGAAGTCGGAGTTTGAGACCACCCTGGGCAACACAGTAAGACTTTATGTCTACAAAAAAAAAAATTTTAACCCAGGCATGATGGCTCACACCCATTGTCCTAGCTACTGGGAGGCTGTAGCAGGAGATATCTTGAACCCAGGATTGCAGGTTGCAATGAGCTATGATTGTACCATTGCACACCAGACCGGGCGACAGAGCAAGACTCTGTCTCTAAAAAATTAAAAATTAAAAATGGCAGTACCTTTTGAATACGTAATCTCATGACAATTTTTAAAAATTTATAAAATAGAGGGAGAATTTATACAAAGAGTAATAGTGATAACAGCTAGACATGTTAACTACGACCAATGTATACTGCAATAGAAACATTATATGAACTATCATTTAATCTTTAAAATAACTGTTATCCTTCCCCTATGTAAGCCAGGAAACTGAGGCTCAGACAGCAAATAACTAGTATTTGGCAATATCAGGATTCAAGCTCACTAGCATTTAAACCCTAAATTACCAGGCTCCTAACTGCTTTGAGGGCAGAATGAGCACAAGTGAAGATGCCCGGGAAGCACAGGAACTCAGCAGAAAATCAGGGTTAGAAGTAGGTATGAGCATCATTGCACATACCTGATAAGTTCAGCCATGTAAGTAGAGACCATGTAAGGGCTAGTGTGGAAAGTAAGAAAGGCTGGAGAACAAAATGTGAAAATGACCCGGAAGAAAACGAAGAGAGAGTCCAAGAATGGTAGGAAGAAAACCAGGAAAATAAAGTAACACAGATCTTGTAAATTCTACAAAGAGAACTTTCCTGGATTTTGCTGCCAGAAAGATTTAAGCAACCAACAATGCTTTGAAAACCACTGTACAGCTCACATACAAGCACTCAAAAAGATGTGCTAGCTACTGTGGGCAAAGTGGAACCCTCATGTGCCCTTGGGGGAATGCAAAACGGTGCAGTCATGGAAAAACAGTATGGCAGCTCCTCAAAAAGGTAAAATCAGAACTGCCATATGATCCAGCAATTTCACTTCTGGGTATACACCCTAAACAACTGAGAGCAGAAACGAACAGATATTTATACATCCATGCTCATGACATCATTCTCAATGGCCAAAGGCAGAGGCAATGCAGTATCCCTTGATGGACAAATGGATAAGCAATATAGTATGTACATACAATGAAATATAAGTCAGCCTTAAAAAGAAGGGAAATTCTAGTCAGGTGCGGTGGCTTACGCCTGAAATCCCAGCACTCTGGGAGGCCAAGGTGGAGGATCACCTGAAGCCAGGAGTTCAAGACCAGCCTGGGGCAACATAGCAAGACCTCGAAAAATAAAAAAACTTAGCCAGGCATGGTGGTGCACACCTACAGTTCCAGCTACTAGGGAGACTGAGGTGGGAAGCTCCCTTGAGCCCAGGAGTATGAGATTGCAGTGAGCTATGGTCATGCCACTGTAGTCCAGCAACAGACTAAGACCCTGTCTCTAAAAAATTTAAAAATAAAAAAAGAAAGGAAATTCAGACACATGCTACAAAATGGGTAAACCTTGAAGATACTGCACTGAAAGCCAGTGACAAAAGGACAAATACCCTATGATGCAATTTACATGAGGTACTTAGAGGAGTCGAATTCATGGAGACAGTAAAATGGCAGTTGCCACGGACTGAACAATGGGGAGTCAGTGTTTAATGCAAGCTTGTCCAACCTGCGGCCCAGGAAAGCTTTGAATGCAGCCCAACACAAATTCATAAACTTTCTTAAAACATTGAGGTTTTTCCTTTGCAATTTTTTTTAAAGCTCATCAGTTATCGTTAGTGTTACTACATTTTATGTTTGACCCAAGGCAACTCTTCTTCCAATGTGGCCCAGAGAAGCCAAAAGACTGGACACCCCTGATTTAATGGGTACTGTGTTTCAGTATGGGAAGATGAAAACCATTCTGGAGATGAATGGTAGGGATTGGTTGATCAACAATATGGATGTGCTTAATGCCACTGAACTGTACACTCCCAAATAGTTAAAATGGGCTGAGAGCTGTGGCTCACCTATAATCCCAACAATTCAGAATGAGGTAGGAAGGGTGCTTGAGCCCAGGAGTTCAAGACCAGCCTGGGCAACACAGCAACACCTGTCTCTACAAAAAATAATTTTAAAAAATTAGCTGGCCACAGAAGTGTCTGATTATAGTCCTAGCTACTCCAGTGAGGATCCTTGTGCCTACGAGATGATTGCAGCATTGCACTCCAGCCTGGGCAACAGAGCAAGACTCTGACACACACACACACCCCCCTAAAGACACTTAATAACCTTCTGGTTTAAACACCAAGACATCGAAAAAAATTTTTTTAATAAAGACACTGAACAAGCATCAGAACCAGAGTCAAATATGGCTGGAATGGCAGAATTATCAAAGCAGCAAATTTTTTTTTTTTTTTTTTTTGAGACAGGATCTCGCTTTGTCACCCAGGCTGGAGTGCAGTGGTATAAACAAGGCTCACTGCAGCCTCAACTTCCCTGGCTCAAGCGACCCTCCCACCTCAGCCCCAAAAGTAGCTGGGACTACAGTTGTGCGCCACCATGCCCAGCTAAATGTTGTACTTTCTGTAGAGACAGGGTTTCGCAATGTGCCCAGGTTGGTCTCAAACTCCGGAATCAAGCAACCTGCCTGACTCAGTCTCCCAAAGTGCTAGGATTACAGGCCATGCCTGGCCACTAGCAATTTTTTTTTAAAAGATGATTAATATGCTAAGGGCTTTAGTGAAAAAGGCAGACAACAAGCAAGAACAGAAAGATAACATAAGCAGAGAGATGGAAATTCTAAGAAATAATAAGAAATGCTAAAGAAAAAGACACTGTAACAGAAATGAAGAATCCTGATGGATCCATTAGCAGACTCAACACAGCTGAAGAAAGAATCTGAGTGTTATGATATGACAATAGAAATTTCTGTAACTGAAAAGGAAAGAAAAAAAGACAAAAGAAAAAAAACAGAACAAAGTATCAAAGAACTATGGGACAACTACAAAAGGTTTAACATATGTGATGGGAATATCAGGGAAAAAAAGGGACGAGGCAATAGTAACAATTACTGAGATTTTCCCAAATTGTTGTCAGGCACCAAACCACAGATCCAGGAAGCTTAGGAAACAATGCCAATAAAAAGCCAACCAATGCCTTCCCCCGCCTCACCACCCACCAAAAAAAGAAACCAAAAAAACCACCAAGGAATATCATAGTCAAATATCAGAAAATCAAAAAACTCTTAAAAGGAATTGGGGTGAGGGGGAACTTACCTACAGGGTAGCAAAGGCAAAAATTACATCTAACTTCTCCTTAGAAACCATGCAAGCAGGAAAGAGTAGAATGAAATATTCATAGGACTGGGGGGGTGGGGGGGAAATAACACCAACCTAGAATTCTGCACCCTGCAAAATTATCCTTCAAAGTGAAAGAGGAATAAAGACTTCTTTAGACAAAAAAAAAAATTGAGGGAATTTGTTTCCAGTAAACCTATGTTGCCAAAATTACTTCAGAGAGAAGGAAAATGATACAGGTAGGAAACACAGATCACACAGACAAGAGTACTGGAGAGGGAATAAGTGAAGGTTCAAAAACAAGTTTATTTTTCTTATTCTTAATTAACAGTAGTTTGTTCAAAATAATAACAATAACAATGTACTCAATTAAGTATGCTTCCTTATGCGTGCTTGTAAGTAAAATGAATGATAACAATGAGACAGGAAAGAGGAATCAGAAATATTATTATTGGTAAAGGCATACCTCAGATATATTACAGGTTCAGTTCCAGACCATCACAGTAAAGCAAATGTCACAATAAAGTGAGTCACACGAATATTCTGGTTTCCCATATGCAAACATTGTTTACACTAGAGTCTATTAAGTGTGCAACACCGTCTTTTAAAAAAGCACAGACCTTAATTATTAGTATTTCACTGATAAAAAGTGCTAATGAAGCAAGCACATGCAACTGGAAAAACGGTTGCCACAAACCTTCAGTTTGTTTATAAAACACACACACACACACACACACACACACACACACACACACACAGTATTCGCAAAGTGCAATAAAGTGAGCCATAATAAAACAAGGTATGCTTGTACATGCAATACCTGTGTAGTGTTATTTGAAAGCAGACATAGATTAACCGCAAACATATGCTGCAAACTCCAGTGTAACCCCTTAAAAGCCAAAAACAAAGAGTAGCTTAATATGCTAAGAAAGATAAAAATGGAAATCACATAAAATGATCACTTAAAACCAAAAAAGGCACAAAAAGTGTATGTGACAAAAATAGGAACAAAAAAAAGGCAAAACCTGGAAAACACTAATAAGTATCAATAATCACATTAAAGGTCTAAACATACCAATTAAAAGAGCAATTTCCAGAGTGTATCAAAAAAATAACACCTAACTATATGCTGTCTACAAGAAACCTGTCACCACCTTCAAGATCAAGACGGCAGTGAGACTTGCTGCCTTCCTCGAGAATGCCTGAGCCAATGTGTCCTTAACCATTACCAGCTTCTGTAACTCTGCCCCTACTCAGCCCCTACACCAATTAGGCCATCATTAATCAGGACACGCCCTACAACTACC
Source organism: Ateles fusciceps (assembly GCA_036589455.1). Classification (NCBI taxonomy): domain Eukaryota; kingdom Metazoa; phylum Chordata; class Mammalia; order Primates; family Atelidae; genus Ateles; species Ateles fusciceps. Next base: position 35,210 of record JAZHEH010003286.1, read on the forward strand.
CAGTGCCCCTTCTACATGATGAGAAAGAAGATGCCTGATGTGTCCAGCCACCACCAGGAGCCCCCAGGTCTTCCAGGACCCAAGCTTGGAGTGGCTGAAGAAGCTGTGGGCACCTCCATTGACAGGGAAGAGGCCGTTCTCCTGTGGTTCCCAATAAAAATATAAAAACCAAAGCCACTTTAAATATAAAGACACATGCAGATTAAAAGTAAAGCAGTAGGGGTGGGGCTGGGCTCACACCTATAATCCCAACTCTTTCGGAGGCCGAGATAAGAGGAACGCTTGAGCCCAGGAGCTCAAGACCAGCCAGGGCAACACAGCGAGATACCATCTCTACAAAAAAAAATTTTTTAATCAGCTGGGTGTGGCGGCACACACTTGGAGGTTGCAGTGAGCTATGACTGTGCCACTGCACTGCAGCCCAGGCTATAGAGCAAGATCCTGTTTCTTTAAAAAAAAAAAAAAAAAAGAAAGCAAGGGATGGAAAAAGATACATCATGCTAACTCAAAAAATAAACAGGAGTAGCTGTATTGACTGCAAACAGAGCAGCTTCATAAAAAGGAAAAGTTATCAAGGCTAAAGAGAGGCATTACAGGCCAGGTGCAGTGGCTCACATCTGTAATCCCAACACTTTGGAAGAATGAGGCGGGTGGATCACAAGGTCAGGAATTCAAGATCAGCCTGGCCAAGAAGGTGAACGTCTACTAAAAATACAAAAATTAGCTGGACGTGAGGGCAGGCGCCTGTAATCCCAGTTACTCAGGAAGCTGAGGCAGGAGAATCGCCTGAACCCAAGAGGCAAAGGTTTACAGCGAGCGAAGATTATGCCACTGTACTCCAGCCCCAGCGACAGAGTGAAACTCTGCCTCAAAAACAAAAACAAAAACTTAAAGAATGTTTAATATCAAGAGTAAACCCTAATGTAAAGTATGGACTTTGGATAATAATGCGTTAGTGTAGGTTCACTGACTCAAAATGTACCATTCTCCCGAGGGATGTTACTGCAAAAGTGTGGCGACAGGAGTACATGGGAACTCTGCTACATATTTTTTTGCTCAATTTTGCTGGGAACTTTTTTTAAATGATAAAAAATGCAAATTTTATGTTACATATTTTCCCACAATTTTTAAAAAGATTTGCTAAGTAATTGGTCATTTTTAGAATTTAAAAGCAATATCACATCTCATTTTGAAAGGAGATAAACAAAACAGATTTCTAAGAAAAGTTTTCTTCCCTTTGCTTAAACATTTGTACTTTACATGCAAAGACAAAAGAGCAAAAGAACTCTGCTTATAACTCAATGTTTTATTT